>LS485867.1:364664-376290 GCA_900490705.1 Pristionchus arcanus
ATTCACGCTTATGAAAGGCTCTTGAGACCGAGAGCGATCCGGAAAACATTTATAATGTAGCCACTAAGTATGTTTGCAAATTACTGGTAAGCGTTTGCGAAGCATTCGCATATTATCGGGATAACCCGGCGATGCGAAGCGCTTGCAAATGACTGGGATAACCCGGCGACATCTAGCCAGCGAGCGAGCGAAGCGAGCGTAGCTGGCTAGTTTGAAATTGTTTCATTAAGTATTTTCGTATGATAGATTGGCCATTTCAGATGGCATTCCGTGGAGTATGAGCAAGAATAATCGGAAGAACTTATATGTTCCAAATTCATGTCAATAAACGCAATTAAAGACAAATTGTTCAATCTACAAAATATATTCAGAAAAACGTAACCATTGTTTCGGATAACATGCAGGTGATGAGAACAAGGTGTGGTAGCACACAAAACAGCTCGAAAAATATCGTCTTTTGTGCAATTCGTGGCGTTTATTAATTCGAGAAATGCTTTATTTAATACAAATTATTCAAGACGATGTTACACTCTTCACGATTCTCACAACTTGGCCCTCAACCTCTTCCTGTAGCTCTCAATTGATCCGATGCGCACTCGCGAATACTGATTGCAGTGGAAGTAGTAGTAGAGAGCGAGGCCGAGAGGCAGGGCGGTTTTCCAGCTCTTGAAGTCACTGCAAGGGAACAATTGTTTACGACCTCAGAGATCAAAGATCAAAGACCAATTTCTCACCCCGTAGCCAGAACCGTAACCAGGTAGGGGAAGAGCAGAGAAGCGGCGAGTTCGAGGGCTTGCATGCTAAAATCAAGAGATTAGATGAGCAAAGAATGCAATTATTATGGAAAGTTGTAATGTTTAGTTTCAGTCACAAAGCAAAATCAGTCTGTCGAGAGCTATTTGATTTCGTGTAGTTCACTTTGAGAAAAATAAGTTTAAAAATTTAAAAGCGAAAGGTAATCAATAATTCAACGTACACTTTGACATTCCTCCTTGCTGCCTCTAATTTTTCATCCGAGAAGATGTCATTCTTCGAAAGGAAGTGCTTCATTCCGAAGAGGACGTCGGAGATGAACTCGTTCCAGTCGAGTTTGCGCACGTCGAAATCGAAGGTCTGATCAAATATGTTTTATTTTAAAATAATAATAAATATGGTTCAAAATACGAAAATTAGGATGCGCACTTCTCTGTCAGCCGGTTGCATCCTGTCCAGCAGCTCGAGCATCCCTCGCGACTGGAACGTCCACGATTTGGTGCTGAACTGGCTGACCTGCAGATGATGGGAGTTAGAAAAAAGGGAAAATGTATCCTCAGATATTGTTTTGCAACAATAAACTGTAACAAGCGTATGTTCTACACACCCTCAGAATCATGTTTTACGAACAGCGTCAGTAGTCCAATAAGAATCTAACTTACATTGAACATCTGGCGCGCCTTGGTGAAGGCTTTGGCGAATCTGGAAATGAATTCTTATGACATCGGCAGAAATTTTTTTTATTAAAAGGCTTACTCTGGCTTCCTTCCCAGCAATCCCACTGCGGCATCGAGTGCAGGGCCTAGCAAGTGTTGCTTGATGGCGTGGAAGGCCTTGGATATTTTTTTTGTTTATTATAATTTTTGCAACATCAGCCTCACGTCTTCCAACTCAGGCGAGCCCCTCGTGCCTACGGACGGCGAAAGGATGATCTTCTCCAAGGGGTAGGTGGTGAGGAACTGAAAATAGTTTCTAAGTTTTCCAATATAATTCCTTTGCAACAAAATAGGTTCCATGATAAAAAACAATGGAACCGTACCGTTCCACACAAATTCTGATAGTGCTGTACGGTCATTGGATTCAGGTCGGAGGTTGAGCAGTGGAAGATTGGAAGAGATGAGCGATCACTACAACATACAATTACAATCACGCCAACGTATTCCACGCTCTGAACTTACCGTTCAATGCCCACTAACCTACCCATTTAGTTAGATAGCTTACCCCTTCGCAGCCAGATGCATCCTATAAGCTGCGCAAGCGATCATCATGCTACTAACGGCATCAACGGGCACGCCGTCGAGCACATTAGCAGGGTTGGCCGGCTTTCGGGGGATAGTGCCGGTGCCGAACTGAAATTCATGTTGGAAATTATTGATCGTCGTATTATCTTCAATTGTGCGTGCTGTTGCAATACAAATGACAGACACAAGACTGTATGGGAAGTGCTACTCTTACATGTTTTCGATAAGAGACTCACCCCAGCCGCATTCGCAGTCATTCCCTGGAATGCATCAGCCCATCCGGGGATTCCGTCCTTCCAAATGCTAGCGCACACAGCAGGACGGAAGATGAGAGTGGGCAGGGAGGAGCAGTCGCGACGGACGAGTTCCTGCAAGCAACACGATTTTTTTATAATTCGTTTTTCTCGAGCGTTGGATTTTGCCCAGTCATTAAAAATCCTGAATCATGAAAGCAAGATTGTGGCAGGATGATACATGCTGGCACTACAATCTGATTAAGAGACGAAGTGGTGTAGTGGTCTATGGCGCGCCCCGCCATTCCATCTCACCCGGGTTCAATTCCCGGCCGTGTCACCGTCTCCGCCAGACCAAGGCGCCCGAAAGGGGAATTGGGAGTGACTAGATCACGCGGTAAAGTAGGTCCGAAGAAGAGATTGGGCCCTCCGGACTGAATTGGCCTAATAGTCACTGGCCTAGCAGTGATCTCCCGCAGGACGCAAGTGCCTTGATTAACGGGATGACCTTTACCTTACCTTTTACTACAATCTGGCTTCCGTAATGTGTTAGGTGAACGTGTTGAAGAACTTCAACAAATTGAAAGAAGTTCTGCACCACCTTCACCATGTTTACATACGTTCCCTAGCCTTACTAATCAACAAAAACTAATATTTCACCTCAGTAATATGCTTCGTAAACGTGTACGTGTTGAAGTACTTCTTCGTAACGGAAGAAGTGATGCCGGCCAGCATCTCTTCGCTCATCCATTCGGATGCCTGAAATATTAAGATTACAATATCTTTTTCAGAATATTTTACAATGAAATAGCATTCTAGAAAGTCACTCCGCGTAAAATATCATTTCAGTGACTATTCTTTGGAGAGTACATATCTCCTCGCTCATCCACTAGGATGCCTAGAAAGCAGTCGCGTTTTTTAATTAAATTTTGTTATTTTTGCTTATTGCAATGCTATCCAGGACAAATTCAGTTAGAATTAGTTCAGGGAGCAGAAAAAATGAATCATTACCTCAATGAGCTTATGCGGATCACACGCCGGTTCATACAGCTTCTCCTCAATCGCTCCCTCCTTGTCCGCGTTAACGTAGCATGTGGAGCAGTGCAGGAAGCACTGGAAATCTCATTTGTTGATTTACTTTTTTCTCTATTCATACTGCAATTTCTATTACTCCGTTTTCATCAGGTTATTTCATCATTTTATTTTATTGACATCCTTCTTCCGTGCAGTTTATCTGACCAACTCAGAAGGATCGGAGAGACCAGAATCATTTGTGACTGAGGAATGCGCGTTATCAGCACAGCTTCGGAGAATCTAATATTGGATTGGATGGTCTCTGCCGAGAAGCACTTTATGAGACCATTCGACTAGACGGATGGATGGGTGTTGCAAAAATGTTGCGAATGATAGGGTCAGTCTCGTCACCTCCTAGATAATACAATACCTACCAATTATCACTATCTACTCTGCGAAAAAGAAAAAAAAATGCAGGAGGACCAAGTCGGAATGCTCATTAAATAAAACGGCGAAAATAAAGTGTCGGGCTTTCTGTCTTTTATAACCGAAAATAAAACAAAAATATAACAACCTCCAGCTTCGGCATCCTCTTGCACAGCTTGATCATCCTATCCGTTCCCTTCAGATTGAGATCAATGGCTTGTCGAAGGGGTTCATTAAAGCGGACGGTAGCTGCGCAGTGAAGGACGACCGAGGTCTCAAATGGGAATGATTTCAAGGAGAATACAAGATCTAAACAGCCTTTTTGGGAAACATCGTCTTCTTTTTTCACGTCGTTCGATTCAGTTTTATACTCCACTTCTTCACAATGACTTAGCAAACGTACGTTTGGGTCTTAAAAAATTTGAACAAATTGTACCTTCTCCAGCACCAACTTGAGGTGCGCTTCTGACAGTCCGAAGTTGTCCAGTGAAATATCTCCATCCACAGGCACTACTTTCTCGAGGGATTTAGGATTCTCAGCTCTTACTCGGTTGAAGATCAGGGCCTGAATTGGCACTTTCACTCTCTTGGGTGATCATCTTCATTCACTTCAAAGCAAGCGCTAGATGCATGATGCATGGAATCAAGATCGTTTTGGAACCTCGCGCAAACAATGACGAGTCTAGTATAGTACTGATAACACCAAACCGATCACGAAACTATACACATATTTGCAGTAAAAATGTTTATTAAAGCTGTAAACTTGCTTATGATGAATCTGCATGTAAGGTTTGGAGAGAAAAAATCATTCAAGCAACATTATTCGAAATAACATACTTTCTCGAAGCTCAAGTGCGATTACAGTGTTATTGCTATCCAATTAATAAATGTACCTTGGAGAAGTGTGCCCATCGCTGTGCGGCAGTCGCATTCTTCCCCGGTCTGAACAGCACGAAGATCTGGTCGATGTCGGGCACATCCCGTAGGAACTTTTCGATTACGACCTGTAATTAATTATTGATTATATTTCATAACTATCAACTCGAAAAATGCAGAAAAGTGACAATTTTGAAAAGAGCCCGAGCGAATTTCGAAATATATTTTTACATCATTTTTTTCTGATTATCACTTACTTTTCCCACAAATCCCGTGCCGCCAGTGATGAACACGGAGCGGCCCGCGTATAGCGAGTTGATGGGCGGCATGAGGTCCGGCATTGTGAATCTGAATTTAATTTTTAATCTGACTTCAGCAAAATCAGCGAACAAAAATGGAGAGCACGAAATAAAAAAATGCGAAAAGTGGTTATGTCACTGACTCGAAGAACAATGATCGCGGTAGGAATGCAACAAAAACTGATAGCTAGAACGACGTTGAATGGCTTCTTTATTAGAAATGAAGTACTGATGTCACTAATTCGTTCCAGATCTTGAAAAACACAGTATAATTGAAGGACGAACAACCATCTAATAACTCAGGGGACAAAAAAGAGGAATGACTGCTTTATTACGCCCTGCGTAGTGGTGATGTGCGCACTGTGTCGCTCCATCTCTCCCTTCCTCTCTTATCAGCGATCATTCCTGTCAGAAATGAGCCGCAACAATAGCTCTCCAAGGCTAGAAATCACAATACTCTGACCGATGAGAGAGGCACACAAATCGCAAGGAAAACTCAAAAACAATTCTTATCTCGCCGCGGTTAGAGCTTCGCCTAATGTAGCAGAAAACTTTCTGATCATCTTCCCTACTTGTTCCTCACTCTAGCAGGAGAAAGAGTGGCTGGCTCTTCATTGCTTTTTCGCTCTCTGACTACTTATCCTTTCTCTAGCTTCGAAAGAACCAAGTAACTAATCTCTTCTCTTCGCATGTTTTTTTCAAGTAAAGCCAATGAAAGAACATCATCTAGATCTGTAGCTCTTCAATAGACTCTTCATCCAACGTGCTATCTCGTCTCTCTGATTGCTCTCTAGCTGGAAACAATCTCTGGCCAGAGTCACAAGGTGTATTTAATCGACGTGATAAGGCGCAGCTCGTGTGTTTATTCCCGTTTTATGCGCTCCTATCCGGCGTCATTTGTTACTTTCAGTGCATAAAAAGCGGTACCGCGATCCCACTGAACACTGGTCAAAATTTTATTGGACTTGATCATTCACAGGAATAGGGACGCTCACTTTTTATTGGACTTGCTGCGCAGATTACGTGACCAAACCGAGTCATGGTTTTGCGTGATATTTTAGTACTTGATCATTCGCACAGATCACTTTTTACGATAATGCGTAAAGCGTAGATTGAGTGATGCAGACCTGCTTAGTGCTTGAAAGATTTTATTGGGCTTTATTAGCAGTTTTCGATTAAAAAAATTCATGAAAAAAAAAGTGATTCCAAACGGAATCACGGCTTTTTCTTCAAGGTTTTTCACTGGAAACAGTTATCTGGACGTATGATGTACAATAAAATGTTACGTGTATACGCAAATATCAAATTACGTTCGGATCGGAGCGCATAACAATAAAACTAGAAATAAGCACACGATCTGCGCTTATCGCTGCGCATTTTTTCAATATTTAAACCACAAGCAGTTAACGTTTGCAATCAATTTGTGATTATTCTTGCACATTTCACCATTCCACTGTGAACAAGTCATGTTTTCTTATGTAATATAGATATAAATAGTTTATTTCCGCACCAATTTGGCATATGCACAAATTATTTGATTTTGTGTAGCTAGGGAAACGGTTTGGACGTGCACTGTGCGCCGGTGATGGGAACCTCATGGTTATTCAATTCGGGGAAAGTGATCCAGGTTTTGCTTCTACAGTAGAACACGATCGTTATGTTATAGTCATAAGGGCCGCCAAATTGACCGACATGGGTAGATCCCTGCAAATCTGAAGTCCGTCTCAGCAATAATCTTGTCATTTTCAAACTGGTATACATATGAGGCGGTTTGCGTTAGGATCAACAAGCCCCAACAGGTCAAAAATCTAAATTGCCGAAAAAGTTGACCCTAGGGGTTATTTTTGATGCTGAACAACCTGGTAACGTCGATTTCGCAATATGTATACTTTTCGCTCCAGGGGAGGTGCCCTCTCATTTTGCCCAAAAAATGCGTTTTTCGATGTTTTTCTTCAGAAATAGGCCAAACATGTTCCAGCCACTTGTTGATCCTAACACAAACCGCCTCATATGCTGTCGAGTACCGATTAAAAGTGATAGATTAGCTAAATTAATTCTCACATCGTACAACTCGACAGTAGCGTCCCATCCCGGACATGACATTTGTCTGAGCAAGCACCAGCCAAAGTAAGCAAAGCGATCGTTCTTCATCGCCCTCGCTCCTGGTGCTGTGGGGTTCGCCATTATGTTGATCGCGTCCCTTGGGCACTCCTGGCAGGCTGGAAAAGGAGGCTCTTCTCCATTAGCTGTTGTATGTATCCTACGTTCGTTATCGGGAATATCGACCCCTCTCGAGTCAATTCGCAACCCACGTATATAAAATTTGGCTTTGTAGGAATAAGGGGGACCCATGACAATAATGGGGGTCCATTAAGAGTTGGGTCCCCCTTATTGTCATGGGCCCTCATATTCCGACAGAGCCTGATTTTTATAGTTAAACTTACGACTCGGTGCTATGCATCGTGCCTTCCAAGTGGCTCCTTTGCTCACAGCGTCTTCAAGAGAAGCAAATGGATTGAAATAGCCACCTGAATTTACATATTCCAAAATAATTCTTCATAGAATGTGTTAGAAACTGTTGATAAACAATCATATAACGTTGCAGCGTCACATTCGAGGCATTAACAGTAGAGAATCATACGCGTTTTCTCGATTTTTTCTCAAGAGATAAGAGAAGAGTCTCAAAATTTCAAACTCTAACCAAAATTACTTTACAAACCAGTTCTTGTCCAATCGAATTTAACAGAACACGTCAATGATGTAACTAGCGTTTGTTGTTGATTTCCTATAATTATATCCAATCAGTATTAAAGCACCAAGTGAGATAATACCTGCACTCTCGAACTCAACTCCAAGCCGAAATCCGTTGTCGCAAGTAACATATTTGTTATTACGTTCGATTGTCTAAAATTATATTTAACTTTGACTTGTAAGTCAATCAAGTTCTATATTAAACTGACGGGCAGATGTTCAGCATCGGCAGGATCAGTTAACGGTTTAATGCATGTGATGCACATAACTGAATATTTATTTCGATTAACAGCCTTTGTACTTATCAACATTAACAACGTCCATTAACATCGTATCATTTCCCAGTGCAACCGTAATGAGTCTTCTTGGGGTTCTATTCGTCACGAATACTCAACACCGGCAATTAAAAACGGAGCTCGAAATTAATAATTTCTCTGGTGTGCGTACCCAGCTTGGATCCAAGCAAAAATCCAAGTTGCGTCCAGGCCTGGGGGCAACTTGGATTTTTGCTTGGATCCAACTTGGATTCCTGCTTGGATCCAACTTGGAAACGGGGTTACTGTATCCCTCTTTTTTATTGATTGATATTTGCATGAGATACAGTAACCTCATACAGTAACCAAAGGCCCCCTCATGGTTAGAGGCTGGTCACATTCAAAATACGGCCCTACTGGGGACCGTAGACAGTTAATCGCACTCGTGCCCTAAGGCAGTCAGAACAATTCTGAAAAATGGGACCTTATAGGCAGAGTGCGTGCTATACTCGACGGGTAGGATCAGCTTGAATCCAAGTTGGAATTCTACTTGGATCCAAGTTGGATTCTCGAGGCTTGGATCCAAGTTGGAATTCTACTTGGATCCAACTTGGAAACCCCATTTTACTTGGATCCAAGTTGGGTACGCACACCAGAGTTTGGTTTCGCGCAATATTGAGCATCAAAAGAGAGCAATGTACACCTGGGCGCTCTCTAATCACTTTTTTTTTCTCGACCGCAACTTGCATTGTTCGCGTTCCACCAGCCCTAAATCTTATCACTATTGCCACTGATTCGACTTTCCAATTCTCCCATACCGATTATTATCTTGCGATGAGGCTCTCACCTTTCGTGCCGCTGTCTATCGTCTTTCCAGCTGCGGACCAAACTCCGTTCTTGCAAGTCGGAGCAATTTCCTAGGGAAAAATGTTGATAATCGGTTTTAAAATAACTATAAATACCGTAGCATCATTGCTCGCTCTCAAACTGTTGTCGTTCTCGGAACAAGTCATCTTCATTGAACCTTCCCCTCCGTCATCGACCATTTTGGCATTGTAGCATTCAAATTTAGATCCACATCCTGCGTTGGCTTCGAAAGGTAGTTCCATACATGCTTTAAAGGATCGATTTGCAAATTAAGAATGCATGATAAAATCGAGTAAAATATCGAATAGGGCTATTCTGTCCTGAAACAATTAATTTCTTAAACTCACGTGGCTCAATTACGCATCGCACTTTCCAGCTAATTCCATTATCGACAACGTCGTCGAGCGAAGAGAATGGAGTGAAGTCACCTCCTAAATAATGGTTCATGGACATCAGTATTTTCAATTAATTATTTTGAGTGGGTGTTGTATTTTAGTATAAATAATGATTAATCCTAGCCTGTTGCTGTCCATGCAAAATCATTGGAGCACGTTAGTGAAGTAACTTCGGTTTTTCGTTCTCCTGGAATTGTTTGCAGATTATGTGTGAGCAAGTGTGTTATTTACCTCCAGATTCGAACTCAATAGTAAGCTTTCCTTTGTTGCATGTAACTTCTTTGTTGTTCGTAGCGATAACCTGAACAATAAGCATTTTTAAAAGTGCGTATTTTCGCAAACTCACAGGTTTCTCCGGGTCCTTAGAATCTGTATTCGGAGTAGGGCAAGTGATGCACATCACTGGAAATATTGGTCCATATGATGTGAACGGTACTATGTTGGATGATTACCGACTGGATGAGAACCGACAAAAAAAATTCTCCGTTTGTTGTGTTTAGAACACCCTGGTAAAATACAACGTCGCTCAAAAAATTTTTTGGTTCCAATTCAGTCGGTTCTAATCCGACATAACACCCCGTGAACAGCTGGTGTACCTTCCGTACTGCTCTCAATAACACCTCCGCCAACGGTCCATGCGCCGACCTTGCAGGTTGGAGCGATTTCCTAGAACGAACACGATATAGAGAGAGCCATAGGTGTCCTAGCAGCCGGCTGGCTCTGTTTTTACCATGTATTACCATTTTACCATGGGATACGTGGTTGCGCAACCCAATATGTAGCAACAACGTATACATGGTGAAAAATGAACAAGCCGCCAGCCCTGGAGAGGTATGGACCGTGCCCTCAGAAAACGTCTGTGGAGCCACGAATAGGGACGAAATTATACGATAAACATCATGTAAAAGCAAATACAATTACAATTGAAGAAAAATAAATTAGACCTACCTCATTATTGTCCGTTCGCCTCAGAGCATGGTCATCAGGACACGTCATCTTCTTCCAGTCCTCTCCGTCGCCCTTCTCCAGAGTGGCAGCGTAGCACATGTATTTGCCGTTCGTGCACACTGCATTGGTGAATCCAGCGGGGAGCGAGTCGCAATCTGTAATGAATTTTCCACTAGAGTTCGAAATTATCTTCGCTTTATTCCACATGCACTCTCGCCTCTGACCGGCGAGAAAGTACGAGGAATGTAGAGACGATTACGCGTATTTCGAACTCTATTTTCCACGAGGCGGTTACTCAATAACGTTGCTTGAATCACTAGATGTTTGTGATTGATTCTGTCATTTCTCCACAGAACAGAACTAATCGCGGAACGACTAAATATAATCCGTAAGAAAAAAGGGCTTACCCTTGATAACGCATGCGACCACTTGCAGGTTTCTCCTCTCCGCGCCTGGTCCAGTGTACCGCCAGCTGTGATCGCCCGTGCAAGCAAAGGAGGAGGGACCCTTGAAGACGACGTCGGGCACACCGACGACTATCGCTGCGACCGCTCCGACTGAATAATTTGTTGCGTGTACTCGGTAATTCTGGTAAAAAGGTAAAGGTAAAAGTGTATCCATGTCAAGCGATTTTACAGTCGTAAGACAACGCTAGGTGGAACCCACTGGTAAGGCCAGCTGTTAGGCAATTCTGGCATTGGTGAAGAATCACTGTGGTCTTCTCAGTGAAGTGTACGGGTAGTCTATCGTGTGTGTTTCAAATATTCTTGTTCAGTCCTACCTCCACTAACTATAATATAGAGCGCTTGTATGCAGCTTTCCATGAATAATAATTAATTCCAACGGGATTTGTTTGCAATATTGAAGCTACCCTGCTAAATCTAATTGTAAGAGGACAACGAAACTTTAGATCTATCTCTGCACTTACTCGCACAGGTAGCCCACGCGCACGGGTGCTCATTATCAGGAGGATGAACGTCAAGGGGACCAAGAATGTCCTGGCCTTCGAAGGCGCTCTTGGGGAGCTCCTTGCACACGCCAAGCCCGCATTCTGACGATGAGAAATTGGAAAAGATCATGAGCAAAAATAAATTCAAAAAAAATGATGATCAACTTCTTGCACACGCAGCAGATGCAGCTTCCCCATCAGGAGTCTGCCATTTGAGGCCCTTGCAACGGACCTGATAAAGAGACATTTAGGACTATTTCATCATCAATATTTGGATTAAACATCAGGGAGATGCTTCAGTTTCTCGTGAATGCGTGCATTCTTAGCTTTGGTTGCGCATCTAGAGAGGAATCGACTAGCATTCTTCGAATGCTAGTTCCTGCGGAAGGCCGCGCCGCAAGCGGCGCGCGACCACGAATGAGAGGGCTAATAGGATTAAAACCCCTCGATTTTGTCCTCCACAAAGTCCGAGATTCCCCTAGTTATAAGAGACTAGCCTCCTTCGGAGGCTAGACCCTGCGGGTGGCAGTGTCGCGCAGCGACACGGTTGCCACGCGGAAATGCGAATTTATTAAGTGAAATCTAACCCATTCTCTTCTCCCTCACTCCCTGTTCTAGTA
>LS485867.1:377004-429146 GCA_900490705.1 Pristionchus arcanus
TAGCTACCGTATCCCCTCGGTAGCCTCAGAATCTCCCCCGCTAGCTACCGTATCTCCTTCTCAAACATCACCATTACCCACTCACCCCTCTTCCGCTGCACCCGACCACTCTTCGCCGCCGAGCGTATCACGAATGAAAAAAGAAATCGCTCTCCCTCACCCCTCTCGCTCACAATGAACCCCTTTTGCATTTCAATCGAGACATCGTAATTGAATCACGTCGCGGATTAGCCCTCGAGTCGACTCTCGATAATAATATTCCTTTATAACTCTCCTCATTTCTTCACTCTCTCGCTAATCCAATTTAACTGCTCGATTCTGTCTTCCACGAGAAATATCGAGATTCCCCTAGTTGTAATAGATAGGCAGTTGCAGTGACCGCAATTGTTTTTCCAAGCCATTATCGTACAAAAATACTCCTGGTGGATGAATAATTGTAATTGAGGTACCTTGCCTACGAGATTGCCTCCAACAGCCAACATCGTATTTGCATCAGCGCATCGTAGTTGCGCACAGTTGCACTCGTCGGGGAACAAAACTGCATCATTTGGAAATGTATGGACGCGATTATTGATAAGCTTGGTCAAAGTTAAAGTCTCGCAACAGCCACTGGTCGTACGCGAACGCTGCTACTCGATGATGGGGTGGCTAGCGCCTTGTGAGGATAATGCCTTACACCATTTTGGGAGATAGATACTAAAGTCAATATCAATATGAAGTGTTGCCGAATTTTTAACACAAAATGGTGCTGGTTACAAGGAGGCTCGTGATAGCATACCTTTGCTGGTGAGCGGTAGCATCAAATTCGAGCAATCGTAGCCCATCTTCGGACAGTTCGATGCTTCTAGCGAGATGCGCTTGCACGCACGACATTCTGATTGTGAATATTGATTAGTTGTCAGCCATCTTTTGTAGTTGGTAAGAAAAAGGTAAATAATTTCTACAAACTTGCGTTCGAATTACGGGCACTCGCATCTTCATTTCTCGTCACTTTTGCATGTGAGAGAGTATTTTGAACTCAACCAGTAGTAGTCTACTGACCATGTTTCTCCGTGTCCTCTCTTCTCTCGTTATCAATCTGCTCTTGAAGTTGCTCTTCGCAGGATTTCTCTGCATGAGCAATACTGAAGAGGAGGAGGAGCAGTACGATCATCCGTGAGGCCGTCATCCTTCGATGGTAAAAGTGAAGGTAAAAATATTAATGTAATAGAGTTCGAAATACTGCAGATTGAGAGATAACTGGTGCACCTGATAGATTCACTGTGCAAAGCTCCTTATAAGACGCGATCAAACAAGCACAGAAGAGCAATCAGTGATTGAATGAATGCTCTTTTGACATTTAATTTGTCCCTGGTCAACGGCCTGGCTAGTTAAAGATCAAGCAAGAAGAGAGAATGGTGTGCTGAACTTTTGCAACGATTGGCATTTGAACGAACAATCGAAATGCTACTTCTCGAGATTGGGAATGATGCTGGTGTGTCAGCGGTTCGCTGAATGCAGATAATTCCACTGTAGAGTTCTGTTTCTGCATTGAATTTTTGATATTATTTTTTTTTAATCTGTTTATTAATGTTCTGTTGGCATCGCCCCGAACAGCCTCCAAGTATATTCCCGCATTTCCTACTTCCTTTGCTAGACACACATTTGAACAATGGGAGAAATAAATATTTGCAATACTTTGAAAAAGAGAAAGTGTTTGGATCATACAAACAACCGTCCTTTAAATGTAATTTATCAGTTCATTTCATTTCTTGTATTTATTTCCAGTGTTCTTCGAGCATTTGGAAGTATTGATCTGCATGTGCCGAAGTATCAACTTGTATTCCCTGGAGATTTCTGCTCCTGAAATATCAATTTTTATTAATTTTCGTAGTCTTTAGAACCTTCTAAACAGGAAAGCAGCAAGCCGTATTCTGAGGCGACCATGCCTCAGCAAAAACAGTGCCGCGCCGCAACCACAGTTGAGATGTTGGAGCTGAAATATTATAGATGCACGAAAAGTTGTCACACGCCTTGGAATATTCCGGTCCGTTTCAATATATCGTGCACATTCTCGCCACTTTCGAATAGTTTTTTCATGCAGGATAATTATGATCGCACGATGGTAAGTGATTTTTTTAAGACATAGCATTTTCATGCGCAGCAAAAAGTGCACAACAGATTGGAACGGAACACTATATTCCATGGCGTGTGACAACATTTCATTCTTGTAGTAGCGATATTGTGGGTGAAATGAAATGTATTCCTACAATAATCCAGCACGATTCGTTAACAAAGTACAGTCCGGTCTTCTCAAAGCCGAAAGTGAAGAGCCATGTGAGGACTGCTATGAGTATCTGCAATCGTCGGCAATCGTAGCCATAATATAATATTAGTCTCTTCGTTTGTTATTACGATACTTCTGCGTAAATAATACCTTGAAGCACATTCCGCTAATGTAGGCTGGTAGCATCGCATGAGCAACATCATTAGCCTCTCGAACCTGCGAACATTTGTTACCATTCTAATCTTTGTATTCGTGCATTTTGAATCATTATCATTCGAAATACACCCCATGCAGATTTTGCCCCCATCCTCATCTAGCAATTACTGATAAAATGAGTGATTGATTGATTGGAAAAGCGCTAATAAATTCAAACCTGATATCTGGCATTCAGTGAAGTCTTTGCGAACAATCTCAAATACTGCCTGCGACAGTAAAGCATGACTCCAATGTTGCTCTGAATTTAATGCATTGATTTCCTGATTTTTCACGAAAATCGTAATAGTGCTCTGAACATATTATATTCAAGTGCCATGAACTCACGCCAAATGAGAAAAGGTCAATGCAATTTAGAATAATCGCCGCTACTAGGGCTGAAGTTGTCTCGGCTCCTGAATATCTTGTTCATAACTAGGAATTTCGAACGATCTGCGAAATACGAATAAAAACTTTAAACTGCCTAACGATGTTTGATGCCTTTATTAATAATACACGGATCACGGCAGACCATAAAAATATTATGAAGGAAAATAACAAACAAACGCACCTTCACCCATCATCCAGCCTAGCTTTGAGCCACAGAGAATCTGAATCAAATATTGGAATCAGCAGAAAAGAATATAACTCACCGCGAAGCAGAGATATACTCCAATCAACAGTCTAGCAGGAGAAGCATTGTGGTAGACGCCTGGATTGCGAACCGATGCAGCACGCTCGAGCTGAATCGTGGTTTCCAAATAGGGAATCGAGTTCGAGAAGAGCCTCCGTCTCTTCTTTTCACACATTATCCCGCCCGCTAGAGTCGCGAGAGATGAAGAGATATCGGCTCCTTTCTCGAGCTCTATTAGGGAATATTCATACCGTAATCCCCAGTTCGCAGAATCCGGCCACCGTAGCAACGGTCAGCTGCAGGCACATGTAATCGTGTCGCTCCGCTGGGAAATCAATATTTGAATGCATACAATGTGACGCTACAGATGTGTAAAGGCGGAAATAGTCCCATTAACAAGGAAATTATCCAATTTGTATAATTATGTGAAATGTTGGTTAATGGTGAACATAAGATGGAAAAAAGCGACAAGCGGAAGTTCTCCTAATTAGGGAACAAAGAAGGAAAATGTTTTGGAACTCACGCGGAAATAGGAAGCTCTTGGGAGCGTAATTGTCTTCATACTGCAGCATTCGATAAATGAACTTGAGTGAGCTCATGTACAGCACGAATTGAGCCAGGGTCCATAATGTAATCAGGATTCTAGAAAAAATAGAAGAATTTTTGAGAAAAATCAATTTATGGCGTACTTGCAATTTGCGTGGAACGGAGCTCGCTGGATTGTGAGTAGTAGAAGTAGAGTAGGGAAGCAGCAAGATAATAGAACCGTGACCTGTACTATCCGATTAGCTCAGTGAATCGAATTTGTATTTCAGCTCTCCTATTTCGCGATGCTGACATCGGTAAAATAATCGATAGAGCAAATGGAGAAATTCCGGGTGCCATGGTTTTATAAAAACGCGAATTCTACTCACCTCGACAAACTGAATTACAGGATACGTTGAGCAGAATTGCTTGAAAGCCTCCATGATGAAGAATTCAAGAAGAAGATGAGAGATTAATGATTATTCAACAGAGAAGTAATGATAAATGACAGCTGATGTTAATAGAGTAGATGCTAATAATGGCAGAATACGATATTGCTCGCATACATCTCACCATAGAATACAATGCGCTAATGAGCAGGAAATGTAGCTGTGCTGCAATATGTTGATAGAGAAAGAGAAACGCGAGGAATCGTGTAATGCGAGGACTTTGCGAGAACTTCGATGTAACCAAATTAATTTTGAAATTTGTGAAAAATAAAGTAGGCAGGCATGATCAGCATCCGATTAAAAACCCCAGAAGGCATATTCACATAATTTTAGCATTATCGAGGACGTTGAAACGCCCAAAAATTCGTTTTCGACGTGACGTCATATAAAGCCAACGAAGGCTCGGCATGAAAAATGAATGTGCCCATCATCATCAGAACCCTTTAGAACCCCATATCGCCCAGTTTCAGAGCTTTGATTTTTTGAGCTGTGCCAGAACCCTCCGGATTTGCCCGATTCTTACGCGAACGGCCTCCTATTGGTCAACCTGCCATCCTCTCCTCTTCCTCCGTCCAGGAGAATAAGGGTCTCAATAACAAGCTCGTTTCAAGTACCTTCGCGTTTCATTAAAATTAATAAAATAAAATAAAATACAATAATAAAGTTTAGACCAGAAACCTAAAAATATCGGACAACTAGAATATCTATTCACTGACAAGCTCGATATTTTCAATCGATAATCCACTGCTCGGCTCCAGAAGAAAACTTTATAGTCGAAGCAAGCGCAGTACAGCTATGGAAGAAGAAAGAGAGATCTCTGAAGAGCGCTGTATCACTGTAATTTAACACCCCATAAAAGAGCGTATTTAAATGTACGAAATTGAGAGCCTTAGCGAAAGGAAGATGTGGATCTTCATCCTGCTTCCTTGGATAATATCGATTTCCAATGCGAACAATGGAGTCTCAAATCAACGCATCGCGACAGGTAATCTAGGAATATTGTTTGTGTGATTCCAAGAGAAATCTTTTCGCCTTTCGTAGGCGAATTGAGAAAGGCATTTGCTATTAATAAAACGCCCAGGTCTCTCAAATAAATAAATAAAAAGGAGAAAATTGGAGCGAAAAATTTCAGATCATTCCCGTAAATTTAGAAATTGCATGAATAATTATAATTATCTCACAACAATGCATTCAGCCGATGCTTTCCGAGCCAAGTGCGATTCCCTAGCCTTCCGAAGTCGAATTGTGGATGGAGTGTGCTACTTTGCCATCAATAATAATGTAAATAGTTTATCGATCCATTTTTACTAAGTGTTGCTTATGTCAGGTTCCCTACCAAAACGGAAATTTGGCCTGCAATAATGCGCTTAGTGGCGCGTCTATGTACTTTGCCAAGTCGAGAGATCGAGTGCTCAAGGATCTTTTCTTCGATGTAAGTTGATGATATTTATAAAAAAGGGTTTAAATATAATTTGTATGACTCAAAAATTAAGCCCGCGAAATTCCACGACGTAACTACCTCTGGTCAGAATTTGAATGTGCTATGCGCTTTGGGTTAGTTTCAAAATTTCCATAGCTGAGAGATTTTCATTTATTTAGAGACGCGTTTCTCATGTGATCAAGGAGAATTGGGACTGCCCGGCAGATGTATTATTCGCTCCGACAAGCCCGTTACTTTTAGCGAGGTCTGCAACTCATTTTCAAACCTTTATTGTTTGGAAAATTTTTAATAAAATATAAATTGCTAGGGTATTTTATTTAAAATTATGCTTTAAATTCCAGGCAAGAAGCTACTGTCGAAGCAAAGGCTCCAGAAGCGTAGCGATTCGTAATGAATACGAGAATAAAGTGTTCACGGGTGGGCAGTCTGTAAATTTTCAGTATCTACATATTGTATCCGTTTCAGGATATCTGAACAAGAACGAGGCTGGCTGGCTCCATCATAAACACGAGGATAGTAAATGGTCCGTAGACGGAGAACCGGTCGATTATTGGCGGTGGTTCTTCGGTGAGTTTTACGGATCTTGGTCGAATAACAATAATATCTTTTAGATGGACAGACTCCTATGAATTTGAAATGCAGTGATGATCAGCATGCTGTTTTGACAAGTTAGTCCCTTTTCATCTTTATTATAACTTTTTTCGTAGAAATAAATCGATGATCGCATGCGTTAAGGTAATGCGAGGGAAACTTGTTCATCATACGGTCGCTGGAAGGTCGATGATTCGAAAAATAAGTTGGTTACGGCATTCGTATTTTCTAAATTTTCAAAATATATCCGGAACTTCACAGAAACGTTGCATTGTGCGTCAAACCCGCTGATTGTTTGTTCTGCCCACAACCGGAGAAGCCGGAGCCAGGTATTTATTACATTTTTTTCCACATCTGGTATACCAAGACATGAACAAATTTGAAATTTATTAATGTTTCAAAGTCCTTTAATTTCAGACTGCTCGCCTCATCAAATTCGCGATAGGGCCACAAAGGAATGTGTTGGTAAGCTTTCTTCGTTGCAAGTGGCTCTGATTAGGGTAACTATCATAATACACTTTAATAACGTAATCATGATCACCAATCATTTCAATGTCAGATTGTCCAGACGGCTTAATTCCCAATGACGCGAAGACTAAATGCGTTGTTGAGCGGCGTATGTTTTTCGTATCTTAATCATATTTTCAATAATTTATGTTTCTGAATCATCCTTTGCTTCTAGTCACGAGCGAAAGTTTCGCTAGCATTCCTGGAGAAGCCGTGCCTTGCTATTGTGATGTGCGGTCCAAGGGACGTTTGACGACAAACGGACTTTGCAGGAGAAAAGGTTTTCATGTCGATGAACGATTTTTCAACTATCGTTTTTGCAGGGACGTCAAAATGTGATACGGGTCTGATCAATATTGCCGGTCTCTGCGTTGGGAACGCTGCTGTTCAGGTGATTTGTAAATTAAAATAAAATAAAAACAACAACAACAATAAAATAAATTAACTATATTGTAAGCCAACAACTCGCTCGCATTGCCTTTCGCTGTTGATGTTCAAGACTGGAACATGCGTTGCAAATGTAAGCAATCTATTTATTTTGATGATCCAAAATATTGAAAACGGTTGTAGGAAATGTTATATGAAGACGTCAATACGACTCAAATCTCTGCCGCCGGTCCTTACTCTGCTACATTGTGAGTTTACAAAAAAATGTCATTAAAGTTCTACTGCCTTCTCTATTTTTTGGCCCGGGGTACGTCCGTTCTGAATGTGAAGGGGAGGGGGTAGGAAATAAGAATGTTAGGGTGCGAATATTTTGCGGGCTAGGCTGTTCCAAAAACAGAGGTGTGTTGTATTCTGACCAAGATATATTTCGAATTAAAAAAATTAAGGGATTGCGGAAATCAATTATCGGTTAAACGCATGTGCTCGAACAATCCGCTCAACGCAAGCATTCGCGCCGGAATGAGGTCTGATCAGGTATGCATGATTAGAGAGTTTACGTAATTTAATAAATAAATATAGGTCGTCTACTTCAATTCCGCTGACGAGCCCGTATTCGTGGGTAGCTGCAGGGGAAACCATCGGAGATTGGTGAGATCTTACAATTAATTATTCCGATGATCGAGTCACGCAACCTGCAGCAAAAAAACATATTGCTCGACTGCCGTCTATTGATATGAGGGACACTACCTGGTCGAATTTGTAAGCATGCAAGAAAACAAGCCGCGCAAATTTCAGCAAGAAACTTACTGTTCCGTCCCGAAAGACTGGTGGGACGGATCTACACGGACGGATATGAGGCGAATTTGCAAGCATGCAAGGGGAGGACTGGGTTGGACGAAATCATATGACACCACGGGATGCGTCCTCAATCAATGGAAAGCTAGCACGTATGTGGAATCATATTCGAAATGGAGAATTGAAAATAGCGAACTAGAGCACGCGGATTGAAGTAGCGAGCTCTTTACTAGCGCCCGAAATATGAACCGCGGTGTCTTCACTTTACACGCTTATTTTTCCGTTCTACTGAAATGTCTCATATTTCGTTCTATTTTTCGCTCTTTTCAAATTTCTGACCGCTCTTCTCAGGACAAAATGCGGCCCTCATGCGATTCACGTCGAAGGAAAGGGCGGCAGCCAGTGTTTCGGATACGAGAAAGGAGCTTGGATGAGCGATGTCTATTATGAAAGGTTGAAACAATTTTTCCTTTAGCTTGTTTTTGTAGACAACATTGAAATTTACACAAAAATACCGTTTTTTCCAGGCCCTGGAACATTTATGATGGCGTCAAACCTGGGCCTGGACCGTCGGAAAAGCAATGGCTCGTCCTTCCGAGAGTTGTTATTGTGCCTGGCAACTGGTTCCCTGAAAGAATCAAATAACATACCATTCCATCTTCCGCACGTGAATAAAAATTATTTAATCAATCTTTGTTTTTATGCCACCTCTGATGATCGATGATTGATCATCAAACAAAAGCGAAGCAAAATAATTGAAAAAAATATGTATGAAAAAAAAAACATGAAGATAGCAGCACATCAAACTTATTGAACGTAAACATCACTGTCGAAAAAATTAGGCTGCCGCAATAATATACAATATTAAAATGTTTCAATATGTCACTATTTCGAAAATCGGAGAGCTAAACAATTTACAAACCAGATTGTTTTTTCAGTCATTTATTCACTCCGTAGTCGAAACCTTGATAGTCCAAAGCAAGCGCAGTAAATGAATGAAAGAAGAAAGAGAGATCTCGAAGAAGAGAAACACTTTATCACTGTAATTTAACACCCCATAAAAGAGCGTATTTAAATGTACGAAATTGAATGCCTTATCGAAAGGAAGATGTGGTTATTCATCCTTCTTCCTTGGATAATATCAATTTCCTTAGCGACGAATGGAGTCTCAAATCAACGCGTCGCGACAGGTAATCCGAAATTTTATTTGTGCGAATTCAAATGGCATTTGCTCATATAAAAAAAAGAAATCTCTCTTACATTTTGCTGCACAAAAACATTAAGATTGATTCATTCTAAAGAGATTCAGACCTTGCCTTTCATTTCTGTCATTATTTGTTTCACAATCTATACAATGCATTTAGCCGACGCATTCCGTGCCAAGTGCGATTCACTAGCTTTTCGTAGCAGAATTCAGGACGGAGTTTGCTACTTTGCCATCAACAACAACGTAATTACCATTACGAGCGATATTTCCAAATCGTTGCTCACGTCAGATTCCTTACCAAAACGGCAATTTGGCCTGCAATAAGGCACTGAGTGGAGCGTCAATGTACTTTGACAAAGCGAGAGATCGAGTGCTGAAGGATCTGTTTCTCGATGTTAGCTGCATGAAGATTTTTTATCAATTAATTTTTTTTAAATACATCTATTGTTATTTACATGCTAAGACGTATAAGGCCGATTGCTTCAACATTTTAGCCCGCCAAATTCCATGACGTTGCAACCTCGGGCCAGAATCTGAACGTTCTGTGTGCGCTCGGTAAGTTTCAAAACAGTTAAAGTCAAGACGAAATTTGGCTCGTTCAGAGTCGCGTTTCTCATGTGATCAAGGAGAATTGGGACTGCCCGGCAGATGCATTATTCGCTCTGACAAGCCCGTTACTTTTAGCGAGGTCTGGGATTTTTAAATACATGTACTAATGAAACATGCAAATGTCTAGGCAAGAAGCTACTGCCGTGGCAAAGGCGCCAGAAGTGTTGCGATTCGGAACGAATACGAGAACCAGGTTTTCACAGGTCAGCCATTTTTTTTACAAAATTGCATAGTTATATTTAATGGATTACTTTCAGGATACCTCAATAAGAACGAAGCGGGCTGGCTAGAGCATAAGACCGATGATGGAAAATGGTCGGTTGATGGAGAACCTGTCGACTATTGGAGGTGGTTCTTCGGTGAGTTTGTCAGGATACAATCAAAATTTGGTCGATTTGCAATTTTTAGATGGTCAGACTCCTAAGAATTTAAAGTGCAGTGAAGAACAGCATGCAGTTCTTACAAGTTAGTCACTATTTCGTAAGAATTAATCGATTGTATGAGTTAAGGCAACAGTAAGGAATCTTGCTCATCATACGGTCGATGGAAAGTGGATGATTCGAAAAATAAGTGAGTTTGCAACATCCGACATCTGCAAATTGTATCCGATACTTTGCAGGAACATTGCACTTTGCATCAAACCGGCGGAATGCTTGTTCTGTCCACAGCCGGAAAAACCGGCGCCTGGTACCTTTAGCTTTCTTTGATTTTTTACACCTCATTAATACCACGACATTCTTTAATTACAGACTGCTCATCCAGCCAAATTCGCGATAGGGCTAAAAACGAATGTGTTGGTGAGTGTTCATCTGGCTATTATTAGGTTAACAAATAATATATGATAATCAAGATCTCCGAAAATTCTATCTTAGATTGCCCAGACGGATTACTTCCCAATGAAGCGCGGACTAAATGCGAAGAGCGGAGTATGTTGTTGTTTTCAGTAAATTAACTATTTTCCAAGGTGAGGTACTTAATCTAATCCTTATCTTCAGTCACATGCGATAGTTTCGTCAGCATTCCTGGAGAAGAAGTTCCTTGCTATTGCGAAACTCGCACGAAGGGACGTTTGACAACGAATGGACTCTGTAGGAGGAAAGGTAATTATTAAACTGACTATAAAAGTGTATTCTCCTTTAGACCAATCCACTGACCCGAGACCCCTCAAAATGACTATCTTGAAAGAAGAACGGCCTTCTGATACCCCATCTTGATCAGCGCAACTTTGCGACAACTGATAAATCCTGTTTCCTGTATCCTATCCTTTAGAAATTTCAGATTCAAACGTTTTCTAAACGATGCATATTTCCAGGTTCATCTAAGAGATGTGACGCGAGCATGATCGACGTTGGTGGTCTCTGTGTAGGAAGTGCTGCTATCAAGGTTATTTTGCGATGCCAAACGCTGTCTAACAGTCGGTTTAGGCCACCACGCGTCAATATTGCCTCTCTTTGCTCCATTATGCCGGGACCTGGATATGCATTACAAATGTGAGCAATACAAAAAACAAAAAAAAACAATGTTTATAATACCAACAACTAGAACAACAACAACAACAACAATTCAGGAATTGCTCTTTGAAGACACATTTATCAAGACGAAGCAGATATCTGCGGCCGGCAATTACACTCCTTGCTTGTCAGCTGTTTTTTTTTAAATTTTCAATGTACCGTTTTTATGAGTTGACTACTTCAGAGAATGCGGAACTCAGCTGAAAATCAACGGTAAATGCGCAATAAATCCGTACAAAGTCAGCGCTCGCACAGGGACGAGATGGGATCAGGTATGAGATTTGAAACGTTGACAATTTTCGGCTACTCAAATGAAGGCGATTTGGGGATTTCTTTCTATCGTTTCTCACCGATCGTTTGGCCTATCATTCACATTTCCTGATGGCAAGCATTGCATGGTCAAATAAGCAGACAAGTGCTTCCAGGTCGTATACTTCAACTCCGCCGACGAGCCCGTGTTCGTGGGAAACTGCCAAGTTAACCACAGAGATTTGGTGAGGCAATTAGATTATCGTAGCCCATCCGGTATTCGGAATGTGAATAGCGCAAATTTTAGCAAGAAACTTACTGTTCGACGCCTGTCGCCCATGCCGCGCACATTGCATATTCAGTGGGGAAGATATGCGCACATGCCCAGGGAGGATCGGGCTGGACGAAAACCTGGGACTTCTCCGGATGTGTTGCCAAAGAATGGAAGGCCAATACGTATGTTCCCAAATTTTGTTATTTAGATCGCTGATTAATTTGTAAAATTTTATTCACAGAACAAAATGCGGAGAGTATGCCATCCACGTTGAGGGAAAGGGAGGAAGTCAGTGTTTTGGATACGAGAAAGGAGCTTGGATGGGCCCTGTTGATCGAGAAACGTAAGTCTCATGAAATTTTCAATTCAATGTTACGGGCTCTATCATCTTCCAGAACCTGGTATACGTGGAATGGAGTAGGCGCTGTGGCCGGTCCATCGGAAAAGGAGTGGCTTGCCCTCCCGAGAGTCGTTATTATGCCTGGGGAATGGTTCCCTGAAAGAGTCAAATAAGATATTATTCTATGTTCCAAATTTGAATAAAAATATTTCACTCAATCTCTGTTTTTTTTCGGACCGCGGTCGATCATAGATCATGGACAGGGGTCGATTGTAAACAAAAACAAAGGAAGCTAGATAATTTTAAAAATACTATGTTTCTCTTCGGACTAAGTTTCTACTTTCTACCGGATAAACAACGTGTAGTAGCATAAATAATTAGGAGCTATTCCTGCTGCTTTCATTTCAATGAGTTGGCTTGCTGTTATGTGCACCCAAATTGAATCGAAACTGGGGCTTGCACGCAGTGTCCATAATACTGTGGCAACTTAGATAGTAATTGCTTTTGCTTCCTCCAAAAAAATAAATTGACAATGAACTGCAAATTTAAAAAAAAATTGAGGGCTCCAAACAATCTATTTATTGTCCATATCGATATTTTCATTCGATAATTCAATGCGCGTATCCTTGATAGTCCGAAGCAAGCACAGTAAAGCTATGTAAGAAGAAAGAAAGATCTCGAAGAAGAGAAACGCTTTATCACTGTAATTTAACACCCCATAAAATGGCGTATTTAAATGTACGAAATTGATTGCATTATCGAAAGGAAGATGCGGTTCTTCATCCTTCTTCCTTGGATATTTTCCATTTCAAATGCGAACAGTGGAGTCTCGAATCAACGCGTCGCGACAGGTTCCTTTCTAAGAATTGCTTCTACAATATGACTTCTCGTTCGACTAGGCACAATCTCACTAATCTGTCAGCAAAAATCAATAAATGTTAAAACATGGATTTAGCCGACGCATTCCGTGCCAAGTGCGACTCTCTTGCCTTCCGCAGTCGAATGGTGGAAGGCGTTTGCTACTTTGCAATAAACGACAAGGTATGTTATACAACAATTTGATTTCTGATGTGTTTTAGATTGCATTCGAACACGGAAACTTGGCTTGCCAAAACGCTCTGAGTGGAGCGTCAATGCACTTGGACAAGTCAAAGGATCGAATTCTCAAGGACCTCTTCCTCGATGTGAGTTACAGCTAGATTTGTATTGTCTTTTTTAAAAACGATCAATAACAATGGCACCTTATTTAGCCATCTACATTCCATGACGTAACCAGCACGGGCAAGAATAAGAATGTGCTCTGTGCTTACGGTAAGGTTTCGAATGAACAATATCGCTTATTCGAAAACAATTTTGAGGAACTAAATTCTCATGCGATCAGGGAGAATTGGCGCTGCCCGGTAGATGTGTGATTCGCAGCGACAAACCGGTTACTTGGAGCGAGGTATTCATGAGCCTCCAATTATAATTTGTATTTGATTGTCCTCCCTTGATGATTAACTTTGACAATGCTATTCAGAAGAATTATGTTTTCAACACAAACTTGCAGAAAATTTTAAAAATACATATTTTTATAGTTCTAAAAATTCAAGGCAGTAGATTATTGCGGAGGCAAAGGAGCCAATACTGTGGCGATTCGCAATGAGTTCGAGAACCAAGTACTCACGGGTGAGTAATTTTAATATTTTTCACGAATTCATTTATTTATTATTTGAGGATATCTAAATACGAAGGATGCATTCTGGCTCGAGCACAGTCACAGCGACGGAAAATGGTCTGTAAACGGACAATCGGTCGATTATTGGCGATGGTTCTTTGGTGAGTTTTAAAAACAGATTCCTGATACAATGTGATGGTTCAATATCTCAATATTATTCAGATGGCAAGACTCCTGCGAATTTGAAATGCAGTGATGAGCAACATGCGGTTCTGACGAGTTATTCACTATTTTAAGTATAAAAAGTAAACCTACTCATTATAAGGCAACTCGAAAGAAGGTTGTTCGTCCTACGGTCGATGGAAGGTTGACGATTCGACAAACAAGTGAGATCCTAAAAATCCGGAATAAAAAATAACGAAAGCTTCATAGAAACATCGCACTTTGCGTCAAACCTGCGGAATGCTACTTCTGCCCACAACCAGAGAAACCGGAACCGAAAAAATCGGAACCTCAATGCTCTCCCGACCAAATCCGCGACAAGGCCAAGAACGAGTGTGTTGGTAAGCGATCGGCGAAATCAATAATAATATATTTTAATAAATATTAAAATTAATTATTCTCTCAGCGTGTCCGAACGGACTCCTACCTAACGATAAGAAGACCAAGTGTGTGGCGAGACGTAAGTACTGATGTAGTTCTTTTTTTGGTAGGCCCGAAAAAAGACTAGGCACTTCGGAGTGACTTGGTTTTGAATAGTCACTATTCCTAGTGTAGTCTAATCTTCTTTTTTTTTAAATTAAATCTTATGTCCAGTCACGTGCGACAGTTTCACTAGCATCCCTGGAGAAGTCGCTCCTTGCTTTTGCGAAACGCGTTCGAAAGGCCGTTTGACCACGAATGGACTCTGCAGGAGAAAAGGTCTATGTTCATTTAGAAACTTTTTTTATTTCTAAAAATACATTAAATACATTTTACAGGAACCTCGAAATGTGATCTGGGCCTGATTGATGTTGGTGGTATTTGCGTTGGAAATGCAGCAATTGCAGTAATTTTTAAAAATTATTTCAATAATATAAAATATTGATTAAGGCAGGTGTGCAGCGTCCATGGTGCCTGTCTGGGTTGGTTTTCAGGAGTCATCAATGCGTTGCCAATGTGATTCATCAATTTAAGAACAGTTTATAAAAACTTGTTTAGGAATTACTGTATGAAGATGTGTTCATAAAGACGCCCCAGATAACTGGTGTCGGTTCGTATTCTGCGTGTATGTGAGTAAACAGTATGTTGATTTATTTCAAAAGGATATGGGCGCAATTCAAAATAATGAAAAATAATGGCATAACGCCGACGATCTGCTGATGTTTAGCAATAATGAAGATTTTTGAAAGCTTTTTGTATCCAGATGATGAAGTTAAAGGAGGCATATCATGAAAAAATAGTTCATGTTCTTGAGATCATAACCAGATTGGAATTCATAACGATATTAGAAAGCCAAAGTTTGAAAGTTGTACGTCCACTCTGGGACTAGACATCCGGGTTCAAAGTATCAGGAAAAAACAGGGAAACTCCGTGAAGAATTCAAATATTTTATGGAGCACCAATGGGGAGGAAAGGAAGGTAGATCAAGAAGGATAGATCGAAAGGTCGTCGTTGTCTCGCCCAGTATTGATTGGCTAGGAAGGAATTTTTGTTTGTTTCCGTAGGTTCTTCCCAACGAAAAGATCGGAACTCATCCTTGGCAATTTTCCAAAAAATTCTTGGCACTTTTCCAGAATCTTGATAAACTCGGCATATCGTTGTAAGAGTCGCTATATTTGAATTTCAAAAGTTCATGATACGCCTCCTTTAACCTTTTTTTCTATTTCAAAGTTTCTTCAGAGATTGTGGAACGCAATTAAAGGAAACTGCTAAAGGCACTCCCGGAAAATGTGCCAAGAATATCTACGATGTCAGTATTAGAGTCGGAATCAAATCTGATGAGGTAAATCCTTATTCATCTTCTCTTCTCATTTGCCGATTGGTGGTTTACAGGTGATTTACTTCAATTCGGCTGATGAACCTGTTTTCATCGGCTGTTGCGATGTACAAGCACGAACAGTGGTGAGATTTTTATCATTATATTGCGTGTACGCTGTTACATGAAGCTCATCAATGTTATTCAGCAAGAGGTGTATTGCTCGACTCCGCCCGTGTGGGAATACCCTCGTTGCGCTCATTCGACGGGAGGAATAGGATGGACAAGAAGTTGGGACACGACGGGATGTGTTGAAAACGATTGGAAAAAGAACACGTATGATGCGTTTAATTTTAAAAGTACACATCGGGAAAAATATAGTCTGTAAAATAGTAACTGGCCTAGCAGTGAGCTCCTGCAAGACACAAGTGCGCGATCATGCATTTTCTGATGACAGAATAAATGTGTATTTCAGAACCAAATGTGGTCCACACGCAATCTACGTTGAGGGTAAGGGAGGCAGCACGTGTTTTGGATACGAAACTGGCGGATGGATCCAGCATACACAAACGTGGGTCTACTCGTAAAATTGTTCTGTGCACCCACCTCGTTACAATCTGACTGTTTTTTCACATGTTATTAAAGAGTAAGGGCGGTGAATATCCATTCGAACCACATAATCCAATTAGGGGTCAGCATTGGAACGTCTGAATGAGAGATATTGCTCCTACTCATTCACCAGTATGATCCGGCTATTATACAATATTTTGCTGAATTTGAAGGGGGTGGAGGATTTGGAACGGTGCCGCGGTGGTGGCCGGTCCAACGGAACAGCAGTGGATGAGTCTCCCGAGAGTTGTTATTGTCCCCGGAGAATGGATGCCAGAGCGAGTTAAGTTCATTAACCATAATTCTTTTTTAATGCTCTCTAGCGTTGTCTAGATGGTATCTTTATACATTTAGTGATTTTTTTATTGACTGTAGATTACTGCTTCATTTTTCAGTTGGTGAGCTTCCTAAAGAGGACAAGACTAAAGTTGCTGGTCCCAGTAAGTTTATTTATTTTGATATCTTTCGTTACTCTTTATTCAGTCACTTGCGATAGCTTCACCAACATTACCGGCGAAGCGGTTCCTTGCTATTGCGATGTGCGAAGTAAAGGACGCTTGACGACAAACGGACTTTGCAGGAGGAAAGGTGGCGTGAAGATTCAACAAGATCATGCTTGAATAATAATTTTATATTCTTATTTAAACCAGATTTTTCAAGGCACTACCAAATGTGCCGCGGGACTAATTGACATTTCCGGTCTATGCGTTGGGAATGCTGCAGTTCAGGTTATTTAAAAATAATTGCTAAACATATAACTAAACAATATAAAATAAAGCATTTTTCAAGCCAGTTGGTCGCGTTTATTGTCTGTCTTTGTTGATGTTCAAGACCGGAGCATGTGTTGCAAATGTGAGTGAATTATCTGTCCGGAGGAATATTTTGTAAATATTAGTAAATAAAAATATTGTAGGAAATGCTCTACGAAGATGTATTCATCAAGACTCCGCAGATCAATGCCGCCGGCCCTTACCTTGCTTCTCTGTGAGCATTTTCATTTCTTTTGTTGTTTGCTTGAAAATGGTTTTGCAAGTTAAAGGGGGCGTGGCACGAATATCTGGCTAGCTTAGTTATCTATGAGAGATGATGTGGTAAGAGAACCCTATCGCACTTTCGAAACTCCCATGTGTTCATTTTTCGTTGTAACTGAGATATGACTGATTGGCTGTGTTCCAAGTGGCCCTGGTCGTGCAGGCAACGAGCGAGAGAGAGTAGAGCAATGAAGAGACGGCGCATGCAAATTGGCGCGCGCCGCTCGCTTATGATAATTGAACCAGCATTCCCTCTTTAATATAATAGCTATAATATCCATAAGAATGAAGAATCTTTCTCTTCATTTCTCGTGTCACTCTGATCGCGTAAAATGAGTGAAAAAGAGACGGATTCTTTACTATGACAGCCCCCATTAATGATCTTCAGAGACTGCGGTAATCTATTGTCCGGAAACTGCATTTGCTCACAAAATGTCTACAATTCAAGCATTCGCACGGGCACGCGAGCCTTCGAGGTACCTTTTCATTCTTTAGGTTTATTCATCAAATTTTTGCAGGTCGTATATTTCAATTCTGCGGACGAGCCAGTGTTTCTCGGGAGTTGTAGCACGTATTCGAGAAAAGTGGTGAGATCGATCCAGTTGAATTTGTTTTTCTCCCCTCCCAATGTCGGCTCTTCTCTGTTTGATTTTAACCATTCTCCTAAACACTGTGCTCAAGTTGATTGCAGTTGATTACTAGGCAAGAAAAAACAGGAGTTCCTGATCTCTATCATGGACGCACATACGTCATCGATAATCCATTTTTTTTGTGTCAGCGATAATCCATTTAGAATTTGATCTGAGTGATTACAGTCATTTCCGACTAGGCTCGAGGCTGGCTCAGAGTCCATTTTTTTGTTCAGCAAGAAACGTATTGTTCGACGCCGCCCGTGTGGGGGTACGCTCGGTGCGCGCACGCTGCGGGAGGATTGGGCTGGACGAGGGCTTATGACGAGACGGGATGCGTCGAGAACAATTGGAAAGCAAACACGTACGGTTTGCGCTAGCTGATCTCTAGTTGCATCCAATCTCGTCTATATGACAGATCAGTTAGCAACATGAAACACGTACGGTATTGCAAATTTGCAAATGAGAGGATTTTTTTTCCAAATACAATTTTTCCAATAAGAGAACCCTATTAATTTTAATAATTGCCATATTTAAGCACCAAGTGTGGCGAGCATGCTGTTTTCGTTGAGGGTAAGGGCGGTAGCGCGTGCTTCGGATATCAAGAGGGAGGATGGATCCAGCATTGGAACAAGTAAGTCTAGCGGTAGTCTTGATAGTCTCAACTTGCATTTAAATGGGAAAGTTCATTAAAAACGTACTTGCCGATTATACACAATAATATTATCAGCCCATTCTGGAGTACGTATCATGGAGGCAATGAGTATCCCAACCTAGTCGAGAAACAATGGCTCGCCCTCCCGAGAGTCGTTATTATGCCCGGCGAATGGTTCCCGGAAAGAGTTAAATAAGTATCATTCACGTTTCCATGTTATTCACTTTGATAAATTTACACATAATCAGCACTTTGGAAAAAAGCCGTTTCAATTTCACAATAACAAATGTGTCGTAGTATTTCAAACAATGTTTTGAATAAAATTGATTTATCCCCATTTGCCTATACTCCTTTTCCCTCCATCCCCTCTCCCTCTTCTTTCTCCCCTCATTCGCCCGTCTCTCTCCCGTCCCGAGTGGTCCCTCCACTCCTCTCCTCCCTCCTCCCATTCCCTCCCCCCTCCACAATGTGCTGCTGCTGCGGATGCTGCGTCAACAAGGAACCGATCAGGTACCGTACCACCTCACATACTACAGTATACCAACTACCGTAACCTCTTTCGCAATCCCCTCAACATCGTAATACGAGCACCGTCCCGGCTACAGTACTCGCAACAGTATCCCATTCAATACCATATTCTACCGTACTCTAATCGATATATTACAGTAAGCGGGCGCCTCCCAATCTGGCCGGCGGCTCGGGCAAGGAGGTCACGCAGCAGCCGGTAAGGATGCTACCGTACCCTGAGAGTAATCGATCGATAAATGAGTTTCGACCCCTACCGTAACCCAATCACGCTAGTCCGTACAGTGTCGGATCTGTACCGCAATGATCTTTGATCTCGAAAGCCTTCATCAACTTACTGCTACCGAATCTCCATCGATACAGCACCTCGACACAATTAAGTCAATCGATAAACTGGACTACCGCATACGTACCGTACCCCCCAGAGTCGTCAAATCGATAACTACCGTAATTCACCCTGATCTTGTAGGGATCGTCGAAGAAGGCGAGCGAGACGGTCGCCGGCTCGATGGAGCAGAAAACGAAGAAGTGAGGGAGATCGATCGAGAAGATGGGCGATGGCGGGAGTGGGATACTGTTTCCTCATCATACTGTACCTGATGTGAAATGTGGAGCATCTACAGTAGGCTGCGAGGGGCAGTAGTACTGATATCAATCGATATCTGAAGCTACCGTATGCCAATCAAGCAATATCAGGTTTCGGTATCACAAAGGAGTTTATCGTACCACAATAAATCAATAATGAGACTACCGTACCCCAATCAATCAATATTTGCAGGGATTCTGACGGCGCGAACTACGAGAATGTGAGCATCATGAAGTAGAGAGAAAGCAGCAATTCGCTCCGAATTCGTCATCAAAATGCGACTTGATAACTGAACAACAACACTAACCCCTGACCCCCCTTACTGGCACATGATAAAGAGCTGTATTGATCTGGTATCGATAGTTATGTGCAAAATGTGTGCATCATTCAAATACATTTTTCATAAGTCGTTGTATGATTCCATGAATCCAGCTTGATAACTGAACAACAACACTAACCCCTGACCCCCCGTACTGGCACATGATAAATCGATTTCGTTATTATTTTGTGTTTTAATACGGTAGTTATCAGAAGATGCAATTTTATCCAGCGAACTAACTTAGCAGCCTCTCAATCGATACTGTAACCCTTGTACTTTGTATCGGGCTGACAGGCGAATAATGTGTTTATCTGACTCCATAAATAGCGGCATCACAATCAATGGATTCCATAGTGTACAGTACTTCTCATTTCCATGAGGTATTCAGCAAGTCAAAGTATTGATCGCCTCGCGCCGACTTGGCGTGTGAGGGGAATATGGATAAAGTGGCGACCACAGTCAAAGTGATTTTATGGCTAGGTTTGCCCGAACTAGTCAGGCTACAACAATAATGGAGCAGAATAATACCTTCTCAGCAGCATTGTTGTCAGTCTCAGCCTTAGCCGTTCGTGCTTTAGCAGTAGGAAGGTCGCGCCGCATCCGTTGTTCAGCAGTTGCAACTGAATCGGTGTTCGTAGGCGCCATGTATTAGCGGAAAAGTTAACAAATTCGACATTACGTGTGATTGAATATTGAATAATTTTACTCACACAGACCCATGATGCTTCATTGAGAAAGAACAAGCCCATTCTCTCGATGCCAAAGGTAAAGGTCCACGAGAACACTGATAGTAGTATCTGAAGAGCTTTTTCGTTCATGTAAGACCAGCCGATTTCGCTCCGCCCTCGGCGGGGTCTTATCGTCTGGAATGTGCGTTAGGCTCTCCATCCATTTCGCAATATGAAATGCGCGAGCAACACGTTTGAACTTATTCAAAGTTTCGTTCCTACGTGACTTTCGCAATAGGGTACATACACAGGGAGACAACTCTCCTTTATTAAGGAGTATGATAATACTTTCTTTTTTCAGAGTGAAGAATGCGTCTCTTCATTCCTCTCTTCAGTGACTTTGACTCTTCAGTGACTTTGAACTACGAGGGATGACGAGACGCATTCTTCAGTCTGTAAGCCCTATTAGTAACCTTTATAGAAATCATCGAGATGTAAGCAGGTAGCATAGCGTGAGCAACGTTGTTTGCCTCGCGAACCTGTGAAACTTTTTTTTATTCGCGTGAAGATAATTCACTTCTGAGGAAAGGATATCTGAACTTTTCAGAATAGTGCCTTCAAAACAATAGTGTTTACAGCGTCATCAGCATACCTGGTATCTCGCATTTAGAGATGTTTTCGCGAATATTTTTTCGTACTGTTGGCGACAATAGCGAAGAACGACGATATTGCTCTGAAATGTCATGAATCCTCGATAACTCTAGCGCCAGTCATAATTATTGCTCAGATGTGTTGGCATTATTAACCAGAGTAACGAAATCAGATCATCGACAAACAACCAACCAGAAATGAGCTCATGTCGATACAGTTGAGAAGGAACGCCGATATCATAGCGGATGACGTTAGAGGACCTTTACACAACAATTTAGTGTCATTTTTCTCCATTGTATTCACCTTCAATCACCATCCAACCGTGGAGAACACTCACAGCTACCTTAACAAGAAATTAAGAAATAAGAATGACTAAGTATAACGATTACTGCTCCAGAAACGTAGGCTGAAATGTGCTTTACAGCAAGGCCAGAAATATGATACACAGCCGGATTGTGAACAGAAGCTGCTCTTTCTAGCTGTAATATCTCTTCAATCTGTTCTAATCGATAATCGGACTACCGTGATTCCCAACTCGAGAAACGTGGCTACAGTAGCGGCATCGAGCTGCGCGACAAGGAACAGAGGACGTTCGGCTAAAATTCTCAAATCTTTCTATATTCTTTATCTTCTCTAACTCCATTTGACGAGCGAAGAGTCAAACAACAAGATATCGAAAGATTTCGCACCCGGAACAAAGAAGCTCCTCGGTATCTCATTATGCTCATACTGGGCCATTCGATACAGGTATGCCACTACAATGGCGTATTCAACGAAATGAGCCAATGTCCAGAGCGTGATTAGCACTCTGAAATGCACATTTCATATCAAATTAAAATAAATCTCAAAAAATCGAACCTACCGACAATTGACGTGAAACGGTGCGCCCTGAACTGTGATCAGCAGCAAAATAGATGGAATCGCACGTAACAATACAAAGGATAGCTGAGAGATTTATTGATTGCCTATGAATGACGAAATAAAACGAACCTCGACCGATTGAAGAATGGGATACTCGATGCATAGTTCTCTTAACTTCTCCATCTCTATGGAGAACTGAAGAATAAGATGAAAAACATTATGTATCTATTAGACCGTGAATGATGATAATTACTGATGAATGGAGAGAAGCATTGCGAATTACAGTCATCACCACAAAATACAATTACTGTTCTATTCAGTGCCTCTGATTATCTTTGTAAGAAGGTTGCGAAAAAACAGTGGTAAAAAATAAGGATACAACTTGGGCCTTGAAAAAAAACATCAATAAAGTACTAGGGCGACGTTTTAGAAAGATCGCACACTACAGGGTGTCCCAAAATTATGGTGACAAAAGTATCCAATCATAATTCCACACTAAGTTAATCAATCATTCCCAAATTTCTGGTGCATGAAGCTAAGACACCGGGATAATAGTGGTACAGAAAGCGGAGTTTAAATCTTCACAGTTAGGTAGCTACGAATATTTGAATATTAATCTGCTAAGGTGGCTCCGCCTCCTTTCAATTTTTCTATTTTTTCTACTAAGCATCGTGTCTACGAGGGAAGGAATATAAATAAATTATATTTTTCCCAGATTGCGGCTATGTTTAGTTAATTTATCATGCAATTCGAAAAAATTAAAAGATACTCCAAATTGATTAAAGATTTTTTGAATGAGTCCTCACAAACGGCGCGCAAAATTTATTTGCTACAAAATGTTGCCGTGCTCAATTAAAAATTGAGGTCGAGTGATCTCCCTATTTTTTCTAAGTTGCACAACCTTCAGACTTATTTGTTGTGTAGTTGAATTTGTACTGAAGGTTTATTCCGTTACACTATATTCCAATGAAGTTCGCAAAGTGCACGATTTTGATATAAATCCTGCCTAATGGAAAACATATTAAACAGCGCTTTCAATTGAAGATGATCATCTCAAAAATTATTATTTTACCTAATCAAATATAATTTACGTTTATATTGAAATAACGCTTCGTTGGAATTGATTTCTTGGATTACAGGATTTTGAACATTTGATTTTTTACTCGACATGTCTCGCTTCAATTACCGATTTCTCAATTAAGCGGTAATCGATATTCGATTTGACATATACATTATAAAGCGCTATAAGTGTGCTAAATATTCCGCGTTTGAACTTTAATGATTGTTTCCTAGTTTGATTGTGGAGGGCCGGAATCACCATCCTGACAAACGGCGCGGAGACACATTTTCTGTCGTCGAAAGTCACTACCTAAAAACCGTCAAAGGGATTATATGTGGACCAAAATCTCAAAGTTAGAAGCCGTAGTATTTACGAATTCTCAGTCAAGAATGGGGGTCATGGTTTACAATTATCAGTTAGATATCAAGAAAAATGTTTGTCACCATATTTTTGGGACACCCTGTACCATATGCTAAGCGGCTACACCAAGTAAAAAAGAGAGAAGGAGGTGAGAGATGAAAACTGTTACGAACCAGTTTCATTGCAATCATAATCGAATAGGTAAGTGCTCAGTTCTGGCCTCTTCAATTTTCTCTTCAACACGGCCTCTTCACAATCTCTTCAATTTGATACCCGTATTCAGTCGCGATTTTTATGAATAAGAATCGATAAATGAAACTATAGTATCCCATTCCAGTAGACTCTCGATACAAAACAAAATCAAAGCACTCGTAAGAAGAAGAGCCACAGTTCCCGAGGACCCAATCAAGTAGAATCAAGAAGACAAAAGCTAATTGATAAAGCATATTTCAGTAGACAATTGTCTAGCCTCCAATTCATTTGTGTTTCATTTGTGGATTGTGATAACACCATAGACTGATAAGCAACCTTCTTTATCATTCAAGGGTTGTACTCGATGGGGAGGTTCTTTCTGCGGACCATGCCGTCTCCCTGGAACCACTCGCGGCGGAACTGCTTGGCGGCTCCATCGGGGGTGTTGGTCCACTCGATGGTGATGCGGTCGTTGTTGGTGTCCTGAATTGTTAATGTTAGGATTGCGGTACTTGTTTTACGGAGGTGCACAGTACGGTAACAGAGTCTGTGTTCAGGTTGATACTGTAGATCACTGGTGAGGTAGAGGGGATTGGATACCGTACCTCCTGGCCGTAGGCGAAGGCATCGCAGGACACAGCGATGAGGGCAGCCTCCTTAGGGTCGAGCACTCCTGATCCGGGGTCCACGCCGAGTCTCTTCATGTTGGTAGTCTTGAAGGCCCATCCGATACGGCGAGCAGACGAGTTGGTCACCTGAAAAGGATACGGAAATAATACAAAAGAATACAAACTACAGTAATCAAGAGTTGAGTGATAGTGGGGTCAAGGTGCGGTATTCCAAAGAAGAATCAAATGTAGAAGCTACAGTACTCAGGAAAAGAGAAGTGAAGGGTGGTGATGCGGGTACGGTAAGATCTTAGGGGGTACTGGGTACAGTAGGATCCAAAAGGAGGCTGGGGGAAAGAGGGTACAGTAGGATACTAGAGGATCCTGGAAGAAGGTACGCTAAGTTCTTAGGGAGTACTGGGAAGGAGTACGGTAGTATCCTAGAGGGTACTGGATTGGGGAGTGCGGTACCTTGATGTGGTAGGTGTGCTTGTCGTCGTAGGGGGCATTGAAGACGATCTTGGTGCCGGGCTGGGTGGCGATATCTCCGGGAGGGACGGACTGGGCCATGTCGACGAAGAGTTGACGTGTGAACGAGGCCCACTCAGACGGCCTTTTATGGGGTGAAATGACCCATTCAAATTGATAAATCCCTTGCGAAATAGAGAAAATTAGATGGAAATGAGATTATAATCCTATCTATTCATTGGAAGAGGGAATGGGAAAGTGTGAATTTGAATGACAGAGATCACAAAATTGTGCAAATGGGGAATCAATATTCTACCGTATCTAAACGTCGACCAAGAAGACACAAGCTACATAATAGGTTAAAAATAAATAATACCGTACTCGATCCAAGTAACTCCCTGTACCCCGTGCCCAATTGCAGTTGTTTTGATACCCATTGTATTCCAACTGCAGTTGTGCTAACAAAACAGATTGAGAAGCTACCATCTTTATCATTCAAGGGTTGTATCACATTTTTACGCGAAGTTGTTTATTGTTCCGCGCGTAACGAAATTGCTATTAAACTATGACCGCGCTTAAAATAAAGCATTAAATATATATTTGATGCTTGACGAGCGTAAAACCATCCCAGAAATCCAGTTTTATCATTAAAAACTAAGGTAAACAAGTGAAAATAGGCGGAAATCGCGAAAGCCAAAGCGATTGCCGCGCGGAATATTTTAGTAGGAATGCAATTACCATCGTATCATTTTAAAAATGTGATATTCGATGGGAAGGTTCTTTCTGCGAACCATGCCGTCTCCCTGGAACCACTCGCGGCGGAACTGCTTGGCGGCACCGTCGGGGGTGTTGGTCCACTCGATCGTCACGCGGTCGTTGTTGACGTCCTGCATGGATTAGATATCGATTTGAAGGGATACGGTAGAGTATCGATTCAATATGCCGTCTACAGTAACCATGGCATCCCAGATTCACGAAGATACCGTACCTCCTGTCCGTAGGCGAAAGCGTCGCAAGAGACGGCAATCAGGGCATTCTCCTTAGGGTCGAGCACTCCTGATCCGGGGTCCACGCCGAGTCTCTTCATGTTAGTGGTCTTGAAAGCCCATCCAATGCGGCGAGCAGACGAGTTGGTCACCTGTAACGGATACGGTAAATCGGGGACGAAGGTACAAGGGGGGCTACAGTAATCCGAAATTATGATACGAGGTGAGGTTGAGGTACGGTTCGATTCTAGAGGATACTGGGCGGGGTACAGTAGGATCCTAGAGGATACTGGGGGGATGGGGTACGGTACCTTGATGTGGTAGGTGTGCTTGTCATCGTAGGGGGCGTTGAAGACGATCTTGCTTCCGGGCTGGGTGGCGATATCTCCGGGAGGGACGGACTGGGCCATGTCGACGACTTGGTGTGAGGATGAGGGCGAATCGAAATGGTTTTATAGGAAGAAGGAAATCGATTACCATCGCCAATCTCCAGTCAAAGTGAAGGCTCAGTGAGGGCAGGGATCTCAATCTCCCCCCATTTGAATCCATTGGAGACTCGATTCGACATGGAACGAGTAATCAAAGTGGAGGCTCAAGAAATGGGAGAATCCCAATTTGATCAGGATATCGAATCCCCTAGTTGTAATAGATATATATTGGGATACGGTAACATTTATACAATTTCTCCTGAGCTACTGTGTTTCCAAGTTACCGTATCCGCGCATTGATTTTCCCGGGCTAAATGATGATTCCGCTTACTGGGTTACTGCATCAATGTATTTATTTTTCCCCACGTTATCGTATCCTTGTCATCACTGGAATACTGTAAATACAGCAAAGAAAAGAAGAAAAAATTTTGAAACTGAAAAAAATTACAGTACTTTCGTGAGTTAGAGCAGAAAATCGTGCGCACTCGTGACTGTGCGATCAGGAAATCAATCGAGTGCGAGTGATCACGTGCTCGTTCACTTTCGATCGCTTTGATCTACCCCGAGTCTCGTCTCTTCCCCCTCTTCCCAATCGCTCGATCGCTCGCTTCTAGAAGGTCGCGTAGCTCTTCCCTTCTTCCCTTTGATTTTCGAAAACATTTAGTCATCACCTCCCTCTTTTTTCGTCAACTTTAGCTTTGAGTTGCCGTTTAAAAACGTTTGATTACCGCACTATTACTTTACCAATACAGCCGTTTGTATGCTGGTTCATCGCGAACACGTTTACGACCGTTTTCGCGCAGCAAGCTCCCTGATGTTTTCGAAACAGTTGAAACTAGTTGCTCGCAGGTTATGGTTCTCGTGCAAGTTATCCTTAAGCTTTGCTCGTTCTCTTATTATCGTGCACTTGTTGTTTTCTATCGTTACGATTACCCTTGCAGGTGACATCGTTTAAATCGCTCCTCGTTGGCGCTACTCCACTCAAGCCACCCGCCGCTCTCCGTGTAAATAAGATAAGTTTTTCGTTTATCTAAATTCGGGGGTTGCGCGCTATTTTGTAAGTAACCGCTAACGGATTGGATGGGCATTTTTCGTGTGTTTTTTCATCTCTTTCCTCATAATTTGAATCCGTATTCAAACGCATTCTCTTTGCGGCGCGTCCATCCAATATTAGTTAAGTCGCTTAGGGCGGTAGCGATCAACTCCTCCTGTTGCGAGGGGCGGACAGTCATGCACTGTCGCAGGTGCAGGGGCCGCCTTGTCGGTAGGAGTGAGGCCACAAGCCAAACAACGGGTGCCCACCATGTGGGAAACCTGTGACTAAATCACCCTCTTCGCTGGTCGCGGTGGGCGGTCCCGACATGTCCGAGATCGCTATCGCCGCGTTAACTCTTTCAATATTCAATATATATTTAAATTTTGCGCGCGATTCAGCGAGAGGGGTGGGCTATTTGTCATAGTTACTGTTACGGCGGGATAGAGAAAGGCAGGGTGCAACGCACTTTGCGGCTCCGGAATTTGAGTAAAATTCATGTGAATAAATGCTAATTTGTAAACATCGCAGGGAACGACTTCTGAAGCGATGGACGGCCTCGTCGATGACGTCGTCGAAGAATGGAAGATCGTTGGAGGCAGTAGGTAGCCAGAGGTTGGATTTGCATCGAAGATTGCGTCATCAACGGATGAATTGCAGGCTTCCTTGGCTGCGGCTGCTGCAAGGCCCACTGCCGCTCCGCCCCTCCTTCGTGAGAAGATGCTCTGGACTGCCATCACCCTCTTGATCTTCCTCGTCTGCAGTCAGTATTCCTTCAGCATTGATCATTTTATTGAACGCAATCCATAAAGAATGTAATTGTAAAGTGCTAATTACAGGAATCAGGTCGACTGACTCCACCGAACCGTCATACTGGCTTCGAGTGATCAAGAGGAACCCCGATGGAGCTCGGTATCTCGCCCATCGCCACTTCTGGTCTCATCATGCAGCTTCTGGCAGGAGCCAAGATCATCGAAGTTGGAGACTCCCAAGGACCGCTCCCTCTTCGGTTGGTTGCCATTCAAAATATCATATATTTTCTTGGAAACAATGCCATAAAGAACATGAATGGAACGCAATAATTTCAGGAATCGTGTCGACTGACTCCACCCATCTGTTCTACTGGCTTCAAGTGATCATGGCCTCCAAAAGAGGAACCCCGAAGGAGCTCGGTGCCTCGCCCATCGTCATCTCTGGTCTGATCATGCAGCTTCTGGCTGGAGCCAAGATCATCGAGGATGGAGACTTCCCCAAGGATTGCGCCTTCTTCGGTGGGATTTCTTACTAAATTGCTTGTTTCTTGGAAGTAAATCATTAAAAATATAAATATATTCACTGTGAATATGCAAATAATCGTATTGCATTCCGAAACGGTGCTGCTAGTGGATTCATGTTTTGTACTGTACTGTAATATCAAAGGTCTTTTGTGGGACAGCAGGTGATCATCCGCCATCCCATCTGCTCAGCTGTTTTGTGTTTCAAAGTCTATCTGAAAAAAAAATTCTGCAAGATATCGGTTAGATACCGCTGATCTCGCATGATGGAAAATTGTTGTGAGGGTACTCCTGTTGTATAGAAATCCTGATTTCCATTTCCTCTTGCAGGTATCTCTCATCGGCAGCTCCTACCCTCTGAGCCCCGCCCTTCCTCCCTTCGCCCGACGAGGGCTTCGGTAGCCGACGAGGAAGCACGCCCGGAGTGGAGCGACCACTGTGGAGGGAGACTGGTGAGTAGCGTATTTCGCATTCGTGATTCAAATTTTACCCCATGGTTCAAAACAAGATTGACTAAATTTTGAAAACCATTACGTTGTTGAGAGCGCTGCTTCAGATCTGAAGCAATCTGTTTTAGCACAGCGACCGCATTGGATAATTAACACGTGGTTTTGCGGTTCACAGTAAATATACAACTTATCGTAGTGCCATATCAAATAGATCTGGTGGCGGTCAGAGTTTGGATCTACTGTTGTGACCCTTCTATCACATTGGGACAATTACCACATGGGTTTGCGCTTCATAGTAAATATAACAATATCCGCACTGCCATTCAAATAGTCATGATAGTGAATTCAGATTTTGACTATGCCTTTCGGCCATCTAGGACAATTGTCACGTGGTTTTGTGCTGCACAATAATTATTATAATAATCTCCAATGTCTTTCAAAATAGTGCTCCGTATTGTGCTGATGTGGCCCTTCGATCACATTAAACAGTTTCCTCATGGGTTGGCGCTTCACAGTAAATATAAAAATATTCGCACAACCTGTCAAAATGGCTCGTTTTTATTCATCGGGTTTAGCGTTTGATCACTTTGTCCAATTGCCATGTGCATTCGCGCTTCACAGATTATAGACAAGTAATCAATATAGCTCCCATCACCTCTTTCAAATCAAACTCAACATAAACGAGGAAATAATTCTCCATATTCCAGTCAGCTCTTCATTCGTCGTCTCGTCTTCTGAAGGAGGAACTCGCTCTTCTCCTTCCCTCTCACTCCCTAAGTCGCCTGGAGGAGTTCAATACTGCATAAGAGGATGCATTTCGTTTGCATTGTTTTTGTTTTTTCTCGTTTGCATTTCATTCCACCTCGCGCCGAGAGCACTGCAAAATATCACCAGTGGCTGCTCGGGCGGGGAGTTGTGTGAAAGGGGGGTGTGTGCACAGTGTATGGATGGGAAGGGAGGGGAATCGATCAATGAGACTCGGGTACTGTATGTCTATGAGGGAGTAGTGAATGCGAAAAATCATTTGGAGTGAGTGTACCCTGTACACATAGTGAGTGTACCCTGTACACATATCATTTGGAGTGAGTGTACCCTGTACACATATCATTTGGAGTGAGTGTACCCTGTACACATATATAGAATGGAAGGGAATCGATCGGATACGGTATCAGCTAACAAGGATGCTTGGAGAGTGCTGCATCACCCTACGGTGACATCTAATTGGGGTGAATGTCGATTGACGAAATCGGCGTGCTGTAGAGGACACAATTGTTGATTTATTGGGGGTATAACAGTACCGTCGTGAGTTTTCACGCATCGATTTCTGCGGATTTCCGAACGCTCTCGGTTACTGTATTCATTAATTGAAGTTTTCCCTAAGCTTCCGTGTTTTCCTAATTGGGTTGCTTTCGGGGTATCTGTGTATTGACTTTACCTGGGGCTCCAAGGAAAATCAATTCACGGATACAGTCTCCCCAGCGAAAATCAATACGCACAGTACCCAACGAAGTAGAAAGAAATGGTATCCCCTAGACAAATTTGTAAATCGATACAGTACCCCAGGACTGGGAATGATACGGTATCCCCGAGTAAAATCGATGCACTGATACAGTAACTCAGGGGTGTGAACTTCTCACCTCTCCTCAAAGAAAATCAATACACAGATGCCTAATCTAAATGAAAATCAATAAACAAATGCACTTACCTGAGCCATTATTTTGGCCACCGTTTCAGCAAATGTATCACATCGTACATCCCCAACGAACTTATTCAACAACATCACCTACCTGCTCCCCTCCCGAGCAGCTACTGCCTACAGTATACCAGATACAGTAACCCAGTGCTGTGAATGATACGGTAACCCCAAAGAAGATCGATACTCAGATACCGTAACTCAATGAAAACCAATAAACGAATGCACTTACCTGAGCCATTATTTTGGCCACCGTTTCAGCAAATCTATCACACCGCACATCCCCAACGAACTTGTACAACAACTTCGCCTACCTGTTCACCTCTCGAGCAGCCACTGCCGGCAGCAGTGGGCTCGGAGGCGAGTTGGAATGCTTGTAGTAGTAATGCTAAAAAGCATAGGGGAAAATATAACTACAATGCAAACACTGCTTCGACTACTCCAGTGCTCGGCTAGCAAGGCACGTCCCGGGACGACTTCTAGCGTTATTGATTACGGCGAGGGGAAAAGAGGCAAGAGGGTCACAGAGTGAAAAGGGACAAAGGGGGGATTGAGAAGATGAACGGAAGGGGGGGAGGGCGAGAGATACGACGGAGGGACGAAAGAGGGACGCTTCCGACGAACAGAAGGAGGCCCGACGGACGAGGAGAGAACACTGAAACACGGTGAATTATTGATTGGTTTCATTTCATTCCTATGTAAACATGAAAGCTCGATGTGCCTTGACAAGTAGCGCTCTTTTCTCGAAAGTAACTTCATAATTTAAAAATATATATTGAAGCTCAACTTTGAAGCGCAAATGCACCGGGAAATATTCCAATATGATCGTCAAGCCAATCGCTGAAGCTGAATCAAAAAGCAACTCGAGCAAAGGCCAAACCAGATGAACCAAAATTTGAATCCACTAACAGCTCTATTTCGAAATGCAGTGTTATTACTTGTATATTTACAGTGAAGCCAAAAACCACGGGAAAATTGTCCAATGTGAATCAAGGTCCAAACCAGCCGAATTTAAATAAAAATACAAAGTAGCACTATTTATAAAGGTGTTGCGAGTTTTTTTACAAGTATTGTGAAGCGTTAAACCACGGGAAAATTGTCCAATGTGATCGAAGGTCCAAACCAGCCGAATTTAAATATAAATACAAAGTAGCACTATTTCTAAAGGTGTTGCGAGTTTTTTTACAAGTGTTGTGAAGCGTTAAACCACGGGGCAATTGTCCAATGTAATCGAAGGTCCAAACCAGCCGAATATAAATATAAATCCAAAGTACCACTATTTCTAAAGGCGTTGCTTGTATTTTTAGTAATGAACAAAAGATTCGCTGGTGCAGGATTCCATGATTGAACGGCCAAATAAATTGAGTGAAACCAGCCGAATATGAATATAAATCCGAAGTACCACTATTTCTAAAGGCGTTACGTGTATTTTTAGTAATGAACAAATGATTCGCTGGTGCAGGATTCCATGATTGAACGGCCAAATAAATTGAGTGAAGCAAGTAAAAACCTGGGAGATGACGTAGAAGTTAGAGACGAGGGAAGACTGGAGAATGAAGGGAATGTTGTAGGTGTAGAAGAGCTTGATGGGGTAGGACGAGTACTTGCCACGGTAGCGAGCAAACTTGATGGGAAGATCAACACGAAAGCCCTGATGATAACAAATTACTAAATTTTAACATTGGAAAACCCAAAATTATAATTGATTTATATAAAAAAATTTTACCTGGAAGTAGATGACGACAGTGAAGACGAGGACGGTGGACATCAGATTCATGAGATTGGAAAGGTTCTGTCCGTAGAAGGCCTCGCGGAGAGAACACACCTGAAATATACCACGGTATGTTTTTGAAGCTAGTCCAAATTAGACATCAATAAAACGGAGAAAGTGTCGAACCTTGTCAGATCTGGTGGCTTAAAGGTTGAAGAGGGCAATGACTGCTCCCTCGAATTCGGTTCCACGGCCAGTGTTCATTGTAGAAGGCGAGAAGGTCTCGTAGCGATGAAGAGGGAGATTCCAGAACCGAGACCGTAATCCTTCTGAAAGAAATTGTCGATTAGTGAGCATCATTAAGTAACTAAGGATTTGGCAGATCGTCAGATGCATACCTGTACAAGTTCGTCGAGGAGGAGGACGATAAGATCGGCGAATACGAGCTGAACAATGATGAGAATGCAGCTTCCGGCTCCGAAGTTGGGAGGCCAGTAGAGTCCAGCAGCCACGTACACGATAGCCTGTCCCACGGTGATCACCATCCCGAAGACTGAAATGAAGCAGATTAATTTAAAGTTGAGAATATTAATAAAATGTTGTCGTTACTGACGCTTATGTGCTCCGTTGGAGAGGGCGTGATCCTTGGAGGAGTCCCCATCCTCGATGATCTTGGCTCCAGCCAGAAGCTGCATGATGAGGCCAGAGGTGACGATGGGCGATATTCCGAGCTCCATCACAGTTCCTCTGTTGGTGGCCATTATCACTTAAAGCCAGTAGCACGGATCGGCGGAGTCAGTCGACATCATTCCTGCAATTATTACGTTCCACTCACGTTCTGTATTGTTAAAAAGAGCGATATGAAAAAGAGACCGACCGAAGAGGCGCGGTGCTTGGGTGAGCCTTCGACCTCGATGGTCTTGGCTCCAGCCAGAAGCTGCATGATGAGGCTAGAGGTGACGATGGGCGAGCTACACAGCTACATCGGGGTTCTTCTGCTGGAGGCCACGTCATCGAAGCTTCTACAATGTATAGATGAATGACGTCATCTATCGATATTCAGCTACCGGTCGTCGCTCCGTCTTCGTTCCTCCCCATGTCGTGGTGGCTCGGGACGAGATGTCGCGGGATCTGCAACAAATCGATTGATGACGTCATCTTCCTTTGTCAACCCCACCTTCCACCGCCTCACACGTCCTCCGCATTCGCCTGGTTGTCGTCCCTTCGCTCGTCCTTTCTGCTGGCTCGACTGGCTCGACTCCCGGTGAAGTTGTGTTGCTTCCCTGCAATAAGTTATCGGCAGTATCTGCTCCAGTTTAGCACCAGATTTCACCCTACCAGCACTCTCACAGTCATCTACAACTTACCATCCCCCGTTAGTGGGCCTGACCGGCACCGCTTGACCCTAACTGCACTCTCATCTGGTAGCGCTTCTTTCGCCCACTAGCCCTTTGCCGGTTCCAGTTGGAACCATACACCCACTCATGCCAGTTTGGAGCCCCTCAGGCACACAATACGACCTCACTGTCGTGGCTATCCTCACGCCAGCTGCCATGACGTCCGGGCACTCAAGGCCCTCGCGCATGACATTCCTCTTAAGGGGCCGTACCACCCACAAGAACGCCCCCAAACGAACAGACGGCGCGGCGCCAGGATCTTTGCGAAGCGGAAGAATCTACATGCGCTCTCGCCTAAAGTGGAGCCTACAAGGAAAGGCGCACGACCGGATGACCTAGTGAGGCTACCGGGCCATCGGTCGCGCAAAGTCTAGATCAAAAACACCTCAGAGGCCAGTCCTCTGGCCTCCAAAGTGCCTGCTCTCTAGAGGGCGAACCTTTTTAGGTTCTTGGGTCACATCAGACGGCTACGCCACGTCCGGAACCACTTCCTGGCTCTCATCCTAACCTCCGGCCTCGGGAAATCCTAGGAATGCGCATCTAGGCTGGCATAGCCCCTATCCGGAGGGCGTGAGTACACGCGATGCCTAAGAGGCGAATCGCCTAGGCCTCTCTACCGTCTCCATCCCAGTTACTTACGGCCCCGTCAGCACTCTCACAGGTTTAGGGGGAATTGGGGACACTTATCTTTTCAAGGAGGTCGCGGGGAGAAGCAGCCGCGAGTCGGCTCATCTGGCGGCTCTGCAGTGCTGGACGGTGTCGACTGGCTTGACTTGCGGGAGTTACTGCAAAAAGTAAACATTTACGATGTTGAAACGGTACGTAGCACAGCGAAAACAATGAAATGGCATAAGGAGAGTGGACAGAGCGAAGTAGTATGTCAACAGTGCAAGCAATAGTTATGAATCAATAGGAAATTACTAGAAAAATAACCAAACAAAGTGACAGAAAGGAGGAGCAGCGCGAGCAACATGAGAGCATGGGGAAGGTATTTTCGAAAAGGAGCTTCTAGAAGGTTCGGGGGTGGGAGGGAAGGGGTAGATCACAGGATTGCTCCCAGAGGCAGTCGCTGACCAGACGATCAATATTCGAGAGATCACTTGATCAAACACTCCTCGAGAGCAATTTTGGTGCACTGATGACGTTTTGATTACTGTACGAAAAATCTTCACCCTTTCACCATTTCACGGCTCCAAACCACCCGGTTTTCGTTACAATTTTTTTTATCGAAATTCAGTTCACTGTTGTGCTCGATTTACTCGGAATCATTTTCAGTTTTTGTTAACTTAATTGTGTTCTGCAGTGGCCGAAACTATCGTGTGGAAGGCCTTCTCGCCAGCTACAATGAATACTGGCCGTGGAACTGAATTCGAGGGAGCAGTCATTGCCCTCTTCCACCTTTTCACCACCAGATCTCAAGGTTTGACTATCTATCGACTCGTTAATAACGTCATTACTTAACCTCACTAATCGATAATTAATTTTCAGAAGAGTTAAGGCCTCGGTTCTGGAATCTCCCTCTTTATCGCTACGAACATCGGCGAAACTATCGTGTGGAAGGCCTTCTCGCCTGCTACAATGAACACTGGCCGTGGAACCGAATTCGAGGGAACAGTCATTGCCCTCTTCCACATTCTCGCCACCAGATCCGACAAGGTGAGACAATTTCATCCGTTTATGTGATGACGTCATCATATCGGTCAGTGACCGACGGTCATACTTTCCTTCTAAATGAAAACTTACGTGATTTCTTTGAGGTGTGCGCTCTCCGTGAGCCAGAACCTTCCCAACAGATGAATCTGATGGCTACCGTCCTCGTTTTCGCTGTCGTCATCTACTTCCAGGTGAGAATGGCAATTTAATTCAATTTAAAAAAAAATATTTTCCAAAGATATATTTTTTTATTAATTTATTATCATCAGGGCTTCCGTGTCGATGTCCCTATCAAGACAGCTCGCTACCGTGGCCAGAACTCGTCTTACCCCCGTCAAGCTCTTCTACACCAACATTCCCATCATTCTCCCTCGTCTCTAACCTCTACGTCATCTCCAAGGTTTGTTTTTACTTCTGTAGTCATATTTAACTTTTGAATCATTTGATCATTCGCATTACTTATTTGCCCATTGCAGATTCGTGCCTCGAAGCTCGTTGGTAACATTCTCGTGAACCTTATCGGTACTCGGTCTAATGCATCGAGAAGACAACGTGAGAAGCCGATGAGCTTGAACGATCGCTCTCTCGTTGGTCAGTTTCCTTTCAAAATTCAAAGTAAAGCGCGATCGAAATTCCTGATTCCGACGTTGCAATCGTAGAAGATATGAGTGTAGCAACTTGATGGTCTTTACACGGGTTTCCTTAATTTCCTTAATTAGCATTATTTTGCTTTGCCCACTCCCTTGTGATACATTTGAGGGTATAGCCCATCTCTATAAATTGCTGTCTCATTTGTGTTTCAATCGTTGTCGTATTTTCTGGCTTTTATCTCGAAAGTACCATCATTTACATGACCACGTCACGCTAGACTTGCAAATATTAGATTGTTCAATGCATAACATCTATTCTCACCACGTTTTACCACGCACCGCTTTTTCGTTAAAAACAAATCTTTTCTCAGGAATGGTGCAGCCATCTGTCGCCTTTCTTGGGACGATCGACGAATTGCGCAGAAAGGTTGGTTGCTCCTTTTTAAGACATCGCGAAACACCATTGCACGTTGGCTTATAGAGAAGCGATCGAAAAATGGGAACTGATTAGTTAACCAAGTCATACAATTTGATAAAAATTTGGTTTATCTATTTTTTCACTGGTGCTGAACCTCCCCAGACTACCGCACCTTCACCATCTAGCGTAACCCAACCGTCCGCCATTCCCCCAGTGTCTACAATATCCCCTCCGACTGCGATTACCACAAACCCTACGGTAACCGCATCTACTACCGAACCTACAATTACCACAACGTCTATCATACCGACTTGACGGAATCTTTTTGAGTCACTTTGCAATTAGTTTTTAAATTTTATTACTGATTTTTTTTAAATTGCAGATACATATGGACAAGCTAGCGATAATCCGGCCAAGGAAGGACTCTCTCATGCTGATCACGGAGTTTATAAGCTAAGTTCTGTGCTTTCCTTAGGCTCATTAGGGCGTTGATCAGTGATCTCGCCAGCGTTGCTCTTAGGCTCATTAGGGCGTTGATCAGTGATCTCGCCAGCGTTGCTCTTAGGCTCATTAGGGCGTTGATCAGTGATCTCGCCAGCGTTGCTCTTAGGCTCATTAGGGCGTTGATCAGTGATCTCGCCAGCGTTGCTCTTAGGCTCATTAGGGCGTTGATCAGTGATCTCGCCAGCGTTGCTCTTAGGCTCATTAGGGCGTTGATCAGTGATCTCGCCAGCGTTGCTCTTAGGCTCATTAGGGCGTTGATCAGTGATCTCGCCAGCGTTGCTCTTAGGCTCATTAGGGCGTTGATCAGTGATCTCGCCAGCGTTGCTCTTAGGCTCATTAGGGCGTTGATCAGTGATCTCGCCAGCGTTGCTCTTAGGCTCATTAGGGCGTTGATCAGTGATCTCGCCAGCGTTGCTCTTAGGCTCATTAGGGCGTTGATCAGTGATCTCGCCAGCGTTGCTCTTAGGCTCATTAGGGCGTTGATCAGTGATCTCGCCAGCGTTGCTCTTAGGCTCATTAGGGCGTTGATCAGTGATCTCGCCAGCGTTGCTCTTAGGCTCATTAGGGCGTTGATCAGTGATCTCGCCAGCGTTGCTCTTAGGCTCATTAGGGCGTTGATCAGTGATCTCGCCAGCGTTGCTCTTAGGCTCATTAGGGCGTTGATCAGTGATCTCGCCAGCGTTGCTCTTAGGCTCATTAGGGCGTTGATCAGTGATCTCGCCAGCGTTGCTCTTAGGCTCATTAGGGCGTTGATCAGTGATCTCGCCAGCGTTGCTCTTAGGCTCATTAGGGCGTTGATCAGTGATCTCGCCAGCGTTGCTCTTAGGCTCATTAGGGCGTTGATCAGTGATCTCGCCAGCGTTGCTCTTAGGCTCATTAGGGCGTTGATCAGTGATCTCGCCAGCGTTGCTCTTAGGCTCATTAGGGCGTTGATCAGTGATCTCGCCAGCGTTGCTCTTAGGCTCATTAGGGCGTTGATCAGTGATCTCGCCAGCGTTGCTCTTAGGCTCATTAGGGCGTTGATCAGTGATCTCGCCAGCGTTGCTCTTAGGCTCATTAGGGCGTTGATCAGTGATCTCGCCAGCGTTGCTCTTCGGCTCATTAGGGCGTTGATCAGTGATCTCGCCAGCGTTGTTCTTAGGCTCATTAGGGCGTTGATCAGTGATCTCGCCAGCGCTAGTACCTCTCATACGAGAGGTATTGTTTTCTTTTTCAGGAGCATTTCGACTTCGGTGGCTCGTGGATTCACTCAGCGAGAGCGAGAAGATGAAAGTGCTTCTGTAGGAGAAACGACGTCATTACTTTGGGTGAGTCATCGTCTCCTTTTCAAGCTGGCCCAAGGTTTGCCCCAATTTTACTGTACAGTAAACAGCAAAAGTTGTCCCGTTAATAAAGGCACTAGCGCACTGCGGGAGTTCACTGCTAGGCCAGTGCTTTTATTGTACAATTTGATATGAGGCCGTTTGCGTAAGAATTGAGTAAATTCAGAGGGTTTGACACAGGTGAAAAATCTCAATTCTCTGAAACATTGCTATTTGGGGTTCTTGAGGGTGCTGATGACGATGGACAGGCCTCAAATAATCGATGGCACCACTGTGTTCAATATTCTGACCGTTAGGTTGTATTTGTTCTCGGTTTACGTCATTCCATCCCTACTATCGTCATTCTCCAGCCACTCCACATTTGGAGCGGTTGTTGTCTGATAATAAAAATAATAATAAGTCCCCATTACAGACGTACTGGCTGTAGTGCTTCGCCAACTTGATTATCGCCGTCCACTGCATTCTCACGCTGGTGAGCTTATTTCATTATAAATTTAAATATTTAAATAAATACATTATTTAAAAAAAAAGCACTGTGCTTTCTCGTTGCGCGTGTTGAATTAAAGTTTGGTCTATACTGCAGTTGGTAGTTTCTCAGGAGGTTGCAAGAATAAAAAAAAAGGAGGCAAACAAGTCTCGGTGCATTCCGGTTGCACACGTTTCATAAAGCAAGCAAAGCTCATCAGGTGTGATTGGCATGAGGAAACAGGTTGAAAATAAAGTAAACAATCTCCTCCCAGGTCATCGTCGTCAACCCGGTCAACCAGGAGCTCGATCACTTCTTCAAGGTCGCCCATCGTAAGTTTATCGATCGAATATTGATTTTTAACCTACCGTAATCCATTTCAGACTTTGGCAAGGACCGCATCATCCTCCGTACGACCGTCCTGATCGCAGTCGTCTTTGTCGGCCTCACCGTCCCTGACTTTGGCCCGGTACGGTAGCCATTGAAATATCGATTTATGACGTCTTACAAGGGAATGGTAACTGGACTCGGTAAAATTATCGAACGACACCCATTGGGCATCGTAGTGGACCCGGTGGACGATCGATTTCCGTTTTCAGAAAAGGCCCATTAATTTTTTAATTAAAGTTATTTACATAATTAGTTTGTGTGTGATTTTGCGCATGCCTCTCTCTTCGGTTCTTGTGCTCGTCTCGGAGAAGGGAAGGCATGACCTCCATGGCGCAGTAGGTAAGCGCCTCGCCTATCTGTTTTGCACGCGCTGGTTCGATGCCGCTTCAAGTCAAATCTCTTTTGCTCTTTTTTGCTTTCGCATTTTATAAACTTTTGAAACATACATCCAATTTTATTCATTTACTAGCGTCCTACCGGACGTTATCCCTCCAGGGGGAATACACTCGCCCCGTTCGCACTTCGGTAGAATGAATGAATGAGAAGAAAGAATGAAGGAATGGCGAAGAATGAGAGAGTTCGGCTCTCATTGATTAGAATACTCTCCTCTCTCCCCTCACTCTCTCGCTAATCCAATCAATGCGCTCGATCCTGTTTTTGTCTGTTGCTACCGTAATCCATCCATTGTCTGTTGCTACCGTAATCCATCCATTGTCTGTTGCTACCGTAATCCATCCATTGTCTGTTGCTACCGTAATCCATCCATTGTCTGTTGCTACCGTAATCCATCCATTGTCTGTTGCTACCGTAATCCATCCATTGTCTGTTGCTACCGTAATCCATCCATTGTCTGTTGCTACCGTAATCCATCCATTGTCTGTTGCTACCGTAATCCATCCATTGTCTGTTGCTACCGTAATCCATCCATTGTCTGTTGCTACCGTAATCCATCCATTGTCTGTTGCTACCGTAATCCATCCATTGTCTGTTGCTACCGTAATCCATCCATTGTCTGTTGCTACCGTAATCCATCCATTGTCTGTTGCTACCGTAATCCATCCATTGTCTGTTGCTACCGTAATCCATCCATTGTCTGTTGCTACCGTAATCCATCCATTGTCTGTTGCTACCGTAATCCATCCATTGTCTGTTGCTACCGTAATCCATCCATTGTCTGTTGCTACCGTAATCCATCCATTGTCTGTTGCTACCGTAATCCATCCATTGTCTGTTGCTACCGTAATCCATCCATTGTCTGTTGCTACCGTAATCCATCCATTGTCTGTTGCTACCGTAATCCATCCATTGTCTGTTGCTACCGTAATCCATCCATTGTCTGTTGCTACCGTAATCCATCCATTGTCTGTTGCTACCGTAATCCATCCATTGTCTGTTGCTACCGTAATCCATCCATTGTCTGTTGCTACCGTAATCCATCCATTGTCTGTTGCTACCGTAATCCATCCATTGTCTGTTGCTACCGTAATCCATCCATTGTCTGTTGCTACCGTAATCCATCCATTGTCTGTTGCTACCGTAATCCATCCATTGTCTGTTGCTACCGTAATCCATCCATTGTCTGTTGCTACCGTAATCCATCCATTGTCTGTTGCTACCGTAATCCATCCATTGTCTGTTGCTACCGTAATCCATCCATTGTCTGTTGCTACCGTAATCCATCCATTGTCTGTTGCTACCGTAATCCATCCATTGTCTGTTGCTACCGTAATCCATCCATTGTCTGTTGCTACCGTAATCCATCCATTGTCTGTTGCTACCGTAATCCATCCATTGTCTGTTGCTACCGTAATCCATCCATTGTCTGTTGCTACCGTAATCCATCCATTGTCTGTTGCTACCGTAATCCATCCATTGTCTGTTGCTACCGTAATCCATCCATTGTCTGTTGCTACCGTAATCCATCCATTGTCTGTTGCTACCGTAATCCATCCATTGTCTGTTGCTACCGTAATCCATCCATTGTCTGTTGCTACCGTAATCCATCCATTGTCTGTTGCTACCGTAATCCATCCATTGTCTGTTGCTACCGTAATCCATCCATTGTCTGTTGCTACCGTAATCCATCCATTGTCTGTTGCTACCGTAATCCATCCATTGTCTGTTGCTACCGTAATCCATCCATTGTCTGTTGCTACCGTAATCCATCCATTGTCTGTTGCTACCGTAATCCATCCATTGTCTGTTGCTACCGTAATCCATCCATTGTCTGTTGCTACCGTAATCCATCCATTGTCTGTTGCTACCGTAATCCATCCATTGTCTGTTGCTACCGTAATCCATCCATTGTCTGTTGCTACCGTAATCCATCCATTGTCTGTTGCTACCGTAATCCATCCATTGTCTGTTGCTACCGTAATCCATCCATTGTCTGTTGCTACCGTAATCCATCCATTGTCTGTTGCTACCGTAATCCATCCATTGTCTGTTGCTACCGTAATCCATCCATTGTCTGTTGCTACCGTAATCCATCCATTGTCTGTTGCTACCGTAATCCATCCATTGTCTGTTGCTACCGTAATCCATCCATTGTCTGTTGCTACCGTAATCCATCCATTGTCTGTTGCTACCGTAATCCATCCATTGTCTGTTGCTACCGTAATCCATCCATTGTCTGTTGCTACCGTAATCCATCCATTGTCTGTTGCTACCGTAATCCATCCATTGTCTGTTGCTACCGTAATCCATCCATTGTCTGTTGCTACCGTAATCCATCCATTGTCTGTAGCTGCACAGTGACAGCGTGTACTGTAGTCTATTCATTGTGTACTGTATTCAGGACTTTCTTACATGTTACGATTGTAGATAAAGATGTGGCACGAATCCTTCGTTAGCCTAGCAGAAAGACTACACAGGGAAAGCATCCACGAAAGCTCATTGTCAGCCCGACCGCTCAGAGATTTGCGGTTCGGCAGTGGTTGTTCGTTAAAAAAAAATTGCGGTATCTGAAGATATGCCCCGTTCCTTCGAAATATTCGGGTGTCAAGGGATATGTTACGGTAGGAATACGATAGCAAACCATCGTGAATTGCGGTAGAATATCGATCTGACATGGCCATTGGCCATACATACATCATAGCTTCCTCAGGATCGCGGAGACGATCGCTTTCTTCTACGAAAATGTCATACGAGGAAGCCCCCGGATACTGTACAAGACTTATCGGCTACATAACACACTTCCACTACAATCATTACAGTACGCGGTTTTGGCTCAAATATGAGCGACTCAAAATATCCCAAACATATTTCGAAACAACTCCAACTATCTGATAGCAAAAAGAAAGCGGAAAACTAAAACAATAATTTATCATGAATTCATTGAAACTCTTTGAACAGTCAAGTACAGTAGGAAAAATAGGGGTAAAACTTTGTGCATTGGGAAAAAAACGTTAAATAAAGCACTAGGGCGACGTTTCGCAAAGGTCGCACGCTACAGTATACCACGCGGCTACACCACGGTCACAAAGGGTGGAAAACAGCACCAAAAGGCTATTGTGATTGTAGAACAATTCAAGCAGATATTAGGGATCAGGTAAGAGGAGCATTCATGAATACAATCGATTGAAGCACTATGCATACACCGTAATCGGGCAAGAAGGAAGGGTTGGGGCTACATTAATCTCAGGGGTCGGTCATGGAGTACGGTAAGGAGGGGGAGGTAGGGCGGTGCGGTAGGTCATCCGGGGCGGTGCGGTAGGTCAGATCTTCTCATCCGCCGTCGATGAAGAACTGCTGGTCTGCGCGGACATTGGAGACGATCTGGAACTAATTATCGATTATTTCCAGGGCGCTACCGTAATCCGCAATTTGTGGTGCGGTAGGTCGCAAGATCAATCAATTTTTAGAATAGATGTTGCGACCTACCGCATGCATTTCTCTAGAAAAGGGAAGCTAGACTACGGGGAAGCTAAGCTGTAAACAAAAATGGAGCAAGGAAACCAGAAAACCATCGCACTAGCAAAAGAATAATCATCGACTAGGTGCAACGCGAAACTCACATATAGGCTATGAATGCTTCCGTTTCGCTTCAATTATAATAATATTTTCGAATTTATCAGCACTTTTAAACAGTTATCAATCCTAGAGGAAAAATATTCATAGAATCAACTAATTAACCAGATAATTATGCTAATTAATAAGTTTAATTAATTAATTAATTACCTCGTCGAACTGCTCGTTCCGCCGCTCTTCGCGTCCGCCCCAGCAGACATGCGCTCCTCGTTGTCGTACAGGTGGAATCTGGAGGAAATGCGATTATTATTATTTAACCTTTTGAGTTATTTATTCAATTTACACTAACAGCCTTGCTTTACTACTTTCGATTCACATTGGTTTTGAATAATTCCTCTAACTGATTCATTGCAAAAAAAATACATAGAACCTCGTTATCGTAGAGGTGGAATCTACAAGTATTGAAATGAATAATCATCCAAAATAATAATTTATTTTTGATTAATCACTATATAAATCACAGCCTAGCGTACATTTTCATCGTTGTTCTACCCTGATTGCATCTACAACTCCTCCATTCACACCAGAGGCGTGCAAAAAATTTCACGCACTCCTCTCTTTACATGCTCTCTCGCTCTGTCTGATCGGCGAGAGATCATTGCGAAATAAGGAGTGCGTGAAATCTCGCACAGCCTTGATTCACACTTGAACTTTGTCCCATCACAAGGCATTTTCGTGCAACATCATGTCCTTATTGGTTTCTGCATTGAGGAAATAGCGATCCGATGCTAATTGCTGCCACAAATTAAATTTTCTACTATAGTGTGTCTCGAGCGACGTTTCCCACTATTGCATGCATTTCGCAACATTTCCCATTACGGTGTGCCCGGGCGACGTTTCCCACTTACACGCTGCCCGCCTCGTCCTCGATCAGCACCGTCCCATCATCGTCCGAGTCGGAATCCGGCGCGACGAACAACACGTCCATCACCAGGTCGCCTTGCTGGAATTAAGTTAATTAATTAGTTAATTATTATTTCTAATAAATTATTATATTTGCACCATTGTTCCTGAGTCATATCAATATCAGACTACTTCACTCGAATTTGGCATACACTTGTAACCCCAATCTGATATGAGCATTTTTTTTACCAAAACTACTTTTCATTTTTTTGAACTTCAGAATTCGGGTGGAATCGTTCCGTAACCTCTTCAGCTCTCACTCCTCGATAACCCATTACCGTATCCTATTCTACCGTACCTGCGAGCTGAGGATATCGACGGCCTCCTGGTGCTTCGCGTTGCGCAGGTCGTACCCGTTGACGGAGAGGATGGCATCGCCCACGAACAGGTTGCCGCAGCTGGAAAGAGAACAGGGATCAAAGATCAGAGATTGAAATGCTGCTAATATTAGCTAATTGTTTGAAATCTGAATTGTCCACTGATCGGATTTGCAATTCTCCCTATTGGCGCAACTCCGCACCCTCAATCTCCCTAGTTGCTCAATCAAACTTTGAACATCAAGGTTTTACCCCAAACAATTTGAATAATTAGCATAATGAGGACAATTTATTATTATTTAATAATACTCACCGATCGGCAGGCTGGCCCGGCTGGATTTCGGACACGACGATTGGCAGTGCGTGCTCGGTTCCGCCCTGCAAGAAGGAAATGATGGTGGTGTGTTGACAAACGTCGCCCCAGCTCACACAATGCAAAAATGTCACGAATTGTAGAACAATTAGTAATCGTCGTTCTCTGTTCACTTAGCATCTCACACTTCCTCCCAGCCAAATCCATATTAGAGTGATGAATCACACCCATCACATTGCCGTTGCGCTTGCTAATTATAGAACATATATTTGCACAAGCAATAATTAGAAGACTATCCCCTGCCAAAAAATATCATTTTAAATAGCAAAGCATCATGACTCGAGCATATTTTCATAATGCTCATATCTTCCTACAGTAAGCTATAGGCTCATAATTATATTCCGCTAGTTTTCCATTCCTTTTCCTCGCTTTACTGTAATCGATAACCTACCGTACCCCCCTACTATCCGTAATCGATAATTCAAGCTACAATAACCTATACTACCCACTTACCGTAATCGATATGCCCAGTCCCTCATGCGGTTCCTTCCTCAGGACGACGCGTCTGCTCTCGCCGACGCCCTTCCGCCGACCGGACGACGAGCCGGAGCACTTGCGACCTGCAAATAGCAAGATGTGATGATAAACGTCGCCCGAGTTCACGCAATGCAAAATGCTCAATTTTCATGAAAGTATTTTCGTGGTGTATTCGTATAAACATCGCCCGAGTTCACACAATGCAAAAATGCTCAATTTTTAAGACATTAGTAATCGTCGCTCACCGCCGTCGCACTCCGTGCTCGCGTCGCAGCTGGTCGAGGCTGCGGCCGAGTCGGTCACCGGCTGAGGGGGCGGAGGCGCGCGCAGTCCCTTCGTCTGACCGCGACCACTGCAAGTATTAAGTTTTTACAAATATAGCTTCACATTTAATAGTCATTATTATTTATCGCACTGAAAGAACTTCATCGCTCCTCGCAGAGTTTATCATCTCTAAACACACCGATGAAGCACAAAACATAAGAGCTAATTTCACGAAATGATTCCGTAGATTTAAAAATAATGCGTGTATTGTAAATTCAAAGGTTAAAAAATATAATTCCGATTGATTTGATTGTCATTGTTCGCCCAAACATTCAGCAGGCTGTATCACATCGATGAAGCACAAAAGCCCATTCCAAATTCTCATAAGTTAAAATTTGGAAATTGTCCCACTCATTCACACAATGCAAAAATTGTATTTTTTTAAATATTGGTAATCGTCGCCCTCGACTCACCGGCACGCGCGGATGACCGTCTTGTGGCGGTGCAGGTGGATCTCGGCCTCGAGCTGGTTCCACAGGCGGTCTGGAAACAAGGGATTTCGTCATCATTATCGATTTTCTGGTTCCAGGAGATAGCGCACACTTCCCTTCATTAGCATGCTCTCTCTAATCACTCTGACTGGCTAGCAAGTATTGAACTTTTAATGTCACTTTTGCACACTCGGGCGGCCAATGCGACACGCACCTATTCTAGTGCAAAAATTGACTAAACTATCGCCAAACTCGACACATAAACTCAATTCTCGATTCGAATAATATAATAAAATATAAGAATCTAGTGCATGCGCTCACTCAGGAACAGCTCCCGACCAGGGCGGAATAGGCCTTCAATAATTATGGTTGCATCCCCCATACTGACATATTCAAGGAAAATGTGTGTTTCATAGAATTCACAAAATACAAATTCTGCAAGCTGATAAAGATAGATTGCGGGCATAGAAGGATTTCGTTCCCGGATTACGGTAGCAACCATCAATGCCATTACGACTTGCGTTTCAGACAAGGCACAAGTTCAGTGAATTCGTAGAAGACCCAGTGATTTTCTACCTACCTCAACATATCCCAAACGACTTCGGTTTCAAGCAGTGCACAAAACTCATTCAAATTGTACAGGCTAATAGAGACTGCAGGTTTGTGAACAAAACGATTTTCCACAAGTTCCCAATTAGCAATGTTCACACACTCACCGTGCTCGATGCCGCGCATGTTCCGGCCGAGCAGCTGGATCTGCTGGATGCGGCCCGCGAGCTCCTGCAATTGGGGATTTACACCTTGCACCACCCGGAAAACTCTCTCGTCGCATTCGAATTTCACAGAAACTTTCCCAAAAGATATGCCCTAAAACTACCGTTAGCTAATAAAGTCAATTCGTGATCCGCCCACATCGTGCGACTACCGTACCTTATCCAGATACTTGGCGGCAAGTCGCGCGCCAAACACCTCGTTCTCGAGCGCGCCCACGAGTCGGCGCCATCTGAAGGAAATTCAATTGGCAAACGAAGCGCCAAATTAGCAACCAAACTTTTTCACCGAATCAAATTACATACCAGCACTTTTGATCTTTCGCTCGCAATACATAACAAGGCCTAGTACAATATCCACAATGAAACCTTGGGACAATGTTGGAAAAATCAAATAAGCTCAAATGGTATTCGCGAAATACAAATGAGCTACCTATTCGATCTTTGTTTCACCTACCACACAAAGGCAGGCAGATGTTTCAGATGCAGTATCAATCTTCTTCTTTCACACCAACTACTATCACACCAAATAAGATAATCGATGTTTCGATGATCGTAAGTAACCCTGGAATGTGCTCTAAAACTGCTGCTGCTGGACCGTTAGGCGTGTAAAAACGAACATCAGCGCCCGTAACCCAAACGAAAAGCGACTCCAGTCTACGAAAAATCCATTTCCTTTCGTGTTTCACGCTCACTGTATAAACAATGTGGAAGTCCTGGGAACGATTTTCCTTATCCGAACTATATCAAAAGTTTTGATTCAAAGCTACGCACCAAATCGCTACAATCTATCGATATCTACCTCTGCTACAGTATCCCCGCTCCCTACCGTATACCTCGTATTCTCCTTCCGCAGCACGTCCGCCTCCACTTCCGCGCGCAGTCCGGGCATGCGCTCGGCGCGCAGCGCGCCCATCTGCGTGTCCTGCAACGAAAAGCATGTGATTACGGTAGATAGGCATCGATTATTGGATCAATGTACAAGATAACGGTAGTCAAGTTAGAGGTGAATTCAGTAGTCGGGCAGCGATTATTAGACCGAAGTAACTGTACAAAGGTTGGGTAAGGGAACAACAAGCGAGATCGCAGTTTCATTTAGAAGTCAAGAGTACCGAAACGCATCGAACATGTTAAAGTGAGTATTTCAGGGTTAGCCAACAATCTGATTTCTGTATATTGAGCCAGCCTATTTGCTAGCAACTACGGTCTCAGCTATACGCGAGTATCTTACGTTTTAATCGATTCTACCGTTACCAAAACTACAGTAATCCACTCAGTCATGGATCAATAAATTTAGAGATACCGTACCAGCTTCTTCTTGATCATGTCCGACTCGTGCGGCGCCGTCTTCGCGTGCACCTGGCACTGCAGCGAGTGCACCTGCAAGGAACGACGATTACTAATTTAGTAAAAATTGAGAATATTTTCATTGCGTGTGCATGGGCGATAGTTACCACATCACGGAGTGCAAGAAACGAAGAATGGTGTTGGTAAGTTAATGCATTGGTCTTAAAAATTTCAGAAAGGGAGTAACAAGCGCGATCGATGTTTCACCAACAAGAAATCTATACGACAATCTGATAATCACGTTAGGAGAAGTAGATCGTTTCCAAAAAAAACACTATACACAACAAATCCGTAGGCATTATTTTACTTTGAAAATCTAAATTGCAGACTATTGTCGAACGCCGAACTCATTCCTGTTCATAGCCTACCGTAAGTAATTACAGCTGAACAACTACAATCTTACTCAACTGTAGCATCCCTATCTTACATACTTTTGTCGATATCGATCGCTACCGTACTATACCGTACCTGGAGCATCAACTCTCCCGCCTCCTTCTCTTTGTTCCTATTCTACCGTACCCACCCTCCTTATATTACATGGTATTGGCGCTTTTATAGTTATTTATCGATCGCCCTCTACCTTCCTCTACCGTACCTGTACAGTACTTTAAATACTCAATTTTCGATCGTCAAATGAGGTTATACCGTACCTGTAGCATCAACTCTCCCGCCTCCTTCTCCTTGTTCTTCTGCTCGGCGCGCGCCGCTATCAGCGCCTCGCGCGTGCTGCCCAACTCCCGCTCCGATCTGAATTATATTAGTTTAATTACCTACGTAATTATTTAGATCAGTAATTATTGGTGTATACAAAACTTATCTCAGCATAATCGAATAAACACACATATTCTCAAATCTCTACTGAGGCACGAAACTAACGGGCCCACGCATTTACACACACTAGTAAATTTTATCTAACAATAAAGCTTTCCTATTGACGTTTGTGGGATCTGTTATAAATACCTTAACAAATTAAACCACAGTGAATCACTAGTGAATCACTTGTGTAAAGCGCATAAAGTTTATTGTATCATAGTAAATAACTCAAAACGAGTGCTATTTACAAGTGCTCTACTTCGATTTCAATTTCAAATAACGATATATTGGCTAACTAAAGTTCACACAAATATAGCAGTTTCCCATTGCGTGAGCGAAAGCGACGTTTACAAGTGCACACCAACCTCGACAGATTGAAGTAGAGCGTCTGCGTCTTGTGCATGAGCTGCGCGAAGGCCGACGAGAGCGCCGTCATCTTCTGCCGGCCCTCGTACGTGATCTCAACCTTAACATTATTAAAGGTAACTGTAAATCTCATTTACACAATGTAGCAATGTTTGAAAAATAGACCACGTTATGTTATCTCAACTGTGGACTTTATATTATTCGTTAAATTGTGACCTGGATAGTAATAGTTCAGTATTGACTTGAAGGTAGTTCAAAGTGGAAATACTAAGTAAAATACAGTAATTACTTTCGGTCGAGCTTGATATGCTCCGCGCGCGTGCAGGTAGTGGTCAAAGAGCGTGGGCTGCGTGGGGAAAGCGGAATTAGAACACACTAATTCAAGATTATGTATGCTGAGCCCAACAACTGTTATTTTTCATTACTTTTTTATTCCCTTAAACTTTAGACACGCCTTGTTTCCGAACAGTTTTTCTCCGCCAAATCACATACTATAATCTATCCCCAGAACTTGTACTAACGAAAGCAACCAAATGCCTCTTGGTACCACCAACCTGGTCCGAGTCGACCTCGCCCAGCAGTAGGTCGAGCGCCACGAAGGCCTTGTCGAACTCCTTCTCGAGCAGTTCCGCCCACTGCGGAGCTGCCATCGGGGGCGGCGGACCCTCCGACGATGTCATCTGCAAATATAATTAATATAGTAATTAATAAAAACGGGAGCAAAATCAACGAAAATCATCAAAAACGCGGATAACCCCGTTAAAAACCAAGGGAGCGGAGGGAGAATTGAGCATAGGCGACCGATCGAGCGAGGGAGGACAGGGGTAAATGGAAAAGAGGAAAGAGGGAGACAAAATTACATGCAAATGTGGAATCGATGAATAGAAAATGAAATCGAAGCAATCAATATCGAGAAAATACCGTAGCCAAAGGAATGCAATTGGAGTTGCGTCACGGAACGAATTAATAATTTCTTTTCAATTGTTAAAATCGTTATTTTAAGTTGTATAATGCTTTTAGTACTACCAGACTGATACGGAAAAAAATAAAAGAGAATAGGAGTGATTTGGGCCAGGCTGCTTCTCCAAATATGCTGAGACCCGCGCCTGGGGCTTAGCCGTGAAATAGTGAGCGAGACCCGGGTTCGGCCCCCGCCACTTGTGGCGCCATCAATTAATCACGCGGCACTGCGAAAGGAGGATTACCGTAGTCAGAAGGGCTCTTGGAAGCAGCTAAAGTCAGCGACTCTTTCAGGGAAGAAAAGAAAGGGAGGGGAAAGATGCGCGCTCGCATCCCATTCTGAACGGGCAATTTTATGTTTTTCGCCAGTAGATTTATTGGCCCGATAAGGCTCCCGCTCCGATTCAGCCCCGACTCTGCGGAGGAGCCATCTAAGCATCAAACTACTGCACATGGACCTACTTTTACGAGTTGACGGAAAGTGGAAAAAAGGTGCTGCCTAAACGCGAGTTCGACCTCCTGCCAGTTAGAATTGACATCATCGTCTGAGCCAACACCACTTTCTCAGACAGCCGGCGGCTATTTTTCGCACTGAGCACCAGACTTGAGTGCGTTTTTGAGCCGAACATTGGTCGAATTTTGCGCAAACTCGGCCGAAAAACACGTAGCGCATCCGATTCCGAGTGCGCGCGAGAAATAACTGAACACACATCGCAGAGGCTCGAGATGAGCAGCTATGGGCAAGCATATATGTGGGCTTCCGGCCCCCTCCACTCCCATCTTTCCCCGAAATGCATTTCTTTTCTTCTCGAGAAAATGAGCGCACTAATCCAATTCGCTGCCAGTCCGGCGCCACCACAAACACACTCGGAATATTACCGTATCGACGCTAAACACCGTAAGTTTGGGGCTCAGGGCGGAATGGATGGGGCGTCGCGGAACGAGATATCTGCCATTTATCACGCCCGCGAGTCGCGCCGGATATGGCCAGCATAGTCTCTGCGCAATTGGCGCGATTTCCCGACCGGCTGCTCTCTTCATTTCGCACGCTATCTCGCCGCCCTTTCGCGTCTATGTTCTCTCCATTTCACCCAGTCTCTAGCATGTCTATGCCCCTTTAGCAGGCCAGAAATGACGAGAGAGCAGGAGAAATGAAGAGAGTCCAGACCCTCCCCTGGCCCCGCCCCAGGGGAGAGATGCGTCCAGGGCTTGTCAAGGATCGAGCATTCAGATAACAAAGGGGGCCCGGCTGCCAACAAAAATTCGGGGCCGTACTGGGGACAATGGGGCAAAGAGGGGAGGACAAAATGCTGGGCGGGGAATATTGAGGGCGCATCCTCGAATGGGCTGATATGAGGCCGTTTGCGTAAGAATCGATCAGAGGTTGGCACAGGTCAAAAAAGTCAAATCGCTGAAACTTGTGGATTCGGGGTTCCGAAGGGTGCTGATAACGATGGGCATATTCATTTTGGTCGATCAAGCCCCGTTGGCTTCAGACGCCGTCACGTCGAAATCAGATTTTATGGAATATCTCGACGCGCGGAAAAGCTAATTTTTTGAAACTTTAACATCAGATGTAGTATTGCAAGGCGGTCACACCCGTTTAGGTAATTTTTCGATTTTTTAATTAATAAAGTTGTAAAATGGAACTTCTCGGAGAGCTTCGGGTACTATTCAGGGAGAGTAGGACAGATCGGACCGGAAGCAAGAGAGGATTCCAAATCTATTTTTCAATTATTTTTACCGCATGCCCATAACGTTTTATTCAACTTATAGTGAACCTGTCTTGTAAGTAAATCTTCCCATCTTTCCCCTTGCTGGCATCCGATCTCTTGATCTACTCCTTCCGATCGAGTCTCCCTTCCTCCCTTCTCTGGTTTCTCCCACCCACTGGGTACCCATTAA
>LS485867.1:429368-446437 GCA_900490705.1 Pristionchus arcanus
AGTACCCGAAGCTCTCCGAGAAGTTCCATTTTACAACTTTATTAATTAAAAAATCGAAAAATTACCTAAACGGGTGTGACCGCCTTGCAATACTACATCTGATGTTAAAGTTTCAAAAAATTAGCTTTTCCGCGCGTCGAGATATTCCATAAAATCTGATTTCGACGTGACGGCGTCTGAAGCCAACGGGGCTTGATCGACCAAAATGAATATGCCCATCGTTATCAGCACCCTTCAGAACCCCAAATCCACAAGTTTCAGCGATTTGACTTTTTTGACCTGTGCCAGGCCTATCGGGATTTGTTCGATTCTTACACAAACGGCCTCATATCAAATAGTTCACGTGCAATGCAATGAAGAGACGATCTTCCCGTATTTCGATCTGAACTTGCAGAGATGCAGGAAATAAACAGGGAAAGATCTTGATATAGAGAAAGTGTGCTTGCAGCGCAAAAAACCTTATTTTCTCGAAAGGAGCTAAAAAAGCAGGGAAACAGAACTGACAGATTTAGCTTGATACGGAGGATAAAAGCGGCATTCGAAGGCAAAAGAGGAAATAGGATTAAGCGTTTAGCGGCAGCGATATTGATAACGGCCTGCGAGAAGCTAGAGAATGGGAACAGTGTAGAATGTGATATGGGCTTCCATAGAGTGGCGAAGGTACTAGTTGTGCTACGAAAAACTAGGGATATGCAAACCGAGGACAGATGCTAACCGATTTCAAATTGTCAAAATTAACGTAGAGTGTGACGTATCGAAATCGCTGACTACGTCTCTGCAGAAAGATCGAACTAGAGCGATAGTAGGAATTAGAGCTCGAGAAATGATACCGCCGTCTCTTCATTTTGCACACTCTCTCGCTCGCTCGGTAGACGAGAGAGAGTGTGAAATGAAGAGACAGCGGTATCGTTTCTCGAGCTCTAGTAGGAATGTCATGATGAAGAATTCGTCTCTTCATTCCACTCCCTCTCTGCGCTCTCTTCTCGGCAAGGGAGCGCGAGCAATGCAGTAGAGTTCGAAATACGGGTAATCGTCTCTTCATTTCACGTACTCTCTCACCGGTCAGTGAGGCGAGAGAGTGTGTGAAATGAAGAGACGATTACCCGTATTTCGAACTCTACAATGCAGAGACGGATTCTTCAATCTGATAGCTCGAATTGAGACAACAAGGAACTAAAAGCGGATCCACGCTCACAGATCCTTCCCGATATCAACTTTTGCAGCCCGACAAAATAAGCAAATCTCGAATTTCAATGGTCGAAAACAAGCAAAAATAATAGCAGATGCGCAAGGCTGGAAGAGGCGCTATTATAGCCAGGAAGAATGGGGGAAGAGCAGGAATCCCGGCCACTCTTTCTGACTCTCTGACTCTCTCCATTTCCCGCACTCTCTCGCATTCTCTGACCGCCGAGGGATAATTCAAGATGCAGAGACGGTGGAAGCTCGTCCCACCCCCTCTAATGGAGTGAGAGTGTACATTTCATTAGGGAGCAGCGCAAACGTCATGGGCAGTTTTTCGCGCCAGAGCAATGGCTAATCCGTGCCCTTTTGTACAGAGATTACATGGGAAAACGCTCGTAACTTATAAAATTTTTCCTAGCAAATCCAAGCATTTTTTTTAGAGATGGATAATGAATTTCACAACTGGAATAAGCCAAGTTCTAAAAATGCAGAGAGCAGTGATGGTGCTAGGCACTTCGTTTTGGCTACTTGACGATCAAAGATCATTGAGATCAAAGATCAGACTCAGCTTGTGAGATACAAGACGCAAGAGGATTCAGAAGCGCTTCGGCGCGCCAGTGCCAGAAGACCAAGAAATGGGGAATGGGCGAAGAAGAAATATTGGGGGTTTACCTCTCAATCCGCCCTGATCTCTCACTGGTCAGAGAAAGCGAGAGAGCATGAGAAAAGGAGAGAGTCAGACACTTGCTCGAAGAAATATTGCAATAACCTCGAACGAGTAGCGCATCGCGTGTGGAGAAACGAAGCAAACTTGTGAAAAGATTGGTTTGAAATTTGTTCAGTCTCCATGTTCACTTGCTGGCTAGTAGAGAAATAGACATTGGATCCTGCACGGTGGTTTGTGTTGCGATGCGCTATATTTCTGCAGGGAGATTTCTGCAGAGATGCAGTGAACGCTCTGAGTTGGTTGGTTATAATATTTTTAAAAAGAGAGAATTTGTGAAATCTTTGATCTAAGTTACAGGAGTGGTATTTTTACGTAGTCTTGTCTAGCACGTAATGAAAAGGGCGCATTTTCATCTTCTAAATTCAAGAGCTGGAGGAGGGAAAGAGAAAATCACAGCTTTGAAGAATGATGGATTACAAGGGCGCAAGCGGGTGCAGGAAATGAATAGGATAAGCCCCTGGGGTTCCACCCTATTTCTGCCCTATTTCAATTTCTGCGAATCAATGGCAATAAGTAGTAAATCACATTTGGAAAGAAATGGGCATGAACAGTATACTAATGATTTTTAGAGGAGAAAGGCGAAAGAAAATGAAAAGTATTATTGGAGGAAAGTAAAAGGACAAGAAAAATGGGCATGAGAGATATCTCAGATGTCGGCCAGATGTGATACGAGTGAATAGAAAAAAAGAGAGACTGAAAGAGTTTCAGGATTTTCAGGGGAGAAAGACGAATAAGAATGGTAGGGCACGAATAATTATTTGGAGTTAACACAATGCAAAAAAAGAGATGTCAGCCAGATGTGATACGCGAATAGAAAGAATGGAAGTCTGAGAGCGGGCAAGGATACACATTTTTCTTCTTGCTATGCTGGCCTCTTTAAATTGAATAAACGCTCCCGAGCAGGGATTCTGAACCACATGGCAGTCTTCTTTCTAGATTCTGACGAAAATGAAGGAAAATATAGATATTTAGTTTTATCAGGAGGTAAACACAGATTCTCTCTGCAAAAATATGATACACTTGCTATGAAAGACACTAAAACTACCCCGTTCCCAGAAATGGAGGAAATACAAAACAATTCCTGCTCCTCGTTAGATTGTCTAAACACTTCACTCTCTCAGCTTTTCTGCCCTGGCCGAATCACATATTTATTGCGAAAAACAGGGCAGTGAGGGATCATGGGAAAACAGGAGAGGGCAGAGAAGTTAGAGAAAATGAGAGAACAGTGGAAAGTGTGGATGTTGGAGTGGAGTCATGGATAAATCATAAACGGTGTTGGACAGTTTTGTCCTATTGTCTGGACAAGGAGAATACCATTTATAATAGACCGCCTAGCATGGGCACAAATAGCGCTCTTTTTATATTTTATTTGCCCTAAATATACCTAAAACTGTGTTTAACAAAGCTCGACGATATATGGGAATTCGATAACTTCTCTGTTAGGTTTGACTAAATCGCCTTGTATGATGCAGGTAGGATGAGAACGATAGGTACTATGCGCATAATGATGGACCAGAGAACAAAGAAGAGTCATACTAGATACAATGCAAATGGAATGAGTAAGCCATGTTTCATTTCGCGCGGTCTGTTCCTCTCAACAACGAACTACCACTACTACCCACGCCCATAAAATGCGTTCATTACTATCTCGCTCCAGCGGGCAAAACAAACACAACGAAATGTGAAATACTTCGTCTCCTCATTTCGCCTGGACTCTAAGTGGTTTGAGTGACGAGAAACCACGGGAAAACGAGAGACCTAAACGAATAAGGGATGACAAAAAGGCGGAAATCCGCGACGGAAGTAGGCAGTGAAATCGAGCGCAACCGCGTCAAGAATTGGCGAAGGCGCAAGAGATTTATCTTTGTTGGTTGACTCTCCGTTTCGTCCGCTCTCTAGTACCCGGAAGGGTGTCAGGAATCCATCTAGGGTCACACCAAACATGAGTGATGTTCCCGATAGGCTGGTCGGTGAGGGAACAGGGGAAAGGGTAGAGGCTAAGGAGAAATTTGGAAGAACTGATTTTGGAATAAAATAACTGCTCTGCAAAAAAATATGGGAAAGGGGTGAGGATGTAATCTAAAAAATCGATTCATCCTCGAGAGGCTACGGAGAAATTTGGAAGAAATGAATCTGCAATAAATTATCTGCTACATCATCGAGTGATAGCCAAAAGTGCCTATCGAAACACGATCACGAAATACCAATACAAGTATATCTCGCACTTTGTCTGGTTGTGTATTGCCACTGGAATGAATAGTATAAAGTCGTTGCTGAATTTAGAGATTATGCGCTGATCATCATGGAATAAACGCAAAAATAGCCTAAACATGGCGTCAGCCTCAACTACCAGGCATGTTTCTTTCTCGAGGGCGGATTCGCGAGATTCGAGGGGGTTGAAAGGGAGTGAGAGACAAGAGATAAAGGAGGAAGGGGAGAGTCCAGACAGGGTAAGGGGGCGAGAGAGCAGGGGAAAGGAGGAGAGGCGGGCTGGTTGAAAGACCTCACTGATTAGATTGTAGCAGTCCGAAGGAGGGGGGGGGAGGGAGATTCTTTTGACCGCGAGGGGACGCGGGTTAGCGGGGATTTCGGGCGTTTGCAGGGCTGCAAGAAGCCGGAAATGGCCATCATAGTGACGTTGGAACAGCATTACATCGTCACGGCTAAGGTTGTGTTTGCGGAATATCAAAATTTCTTCCTATTATTCTTTTGACCGCGAACCGGCGGGTTAGCGGGAATTTGGGTGATGTTGCAGGACTGAAAATTCCCTTTCAATGACGTTTGATACGATTCAAACGAATTTTTCTGTTTTGTATTTTTGAAATATCAAATATCTCCATTGTATTATTAAATTCTGGGCGGATTTTCCGGGATAGAGAGCAAGACGCCGAAAATACTCTTCACTCTGCAAGTTTGAAAATTGATGCATCGCGAACGTGAACAAGACTAGTATTGTGTTTCTAAACTATCAAATATCCACCTTTGAGTCTTCTGTTCGGGGTAGGAGCAGGGTTAACGGGGAAGGGGGGGGGGGTTGGGGACGCGTTACAGGGCCGCAAGGAAAGAAGTCGAAAATAGCCTCCATGCATGTGACCAGATTCATGTGATTTCGCAGAAATCAATTACGCTGGACGATTGGATTAGGGAGTGTTCTAGAATCGTGTTGAGGATAAACTATCAAGCAAATTTGGAAATATTAGCTTCGAAATCGACCAATTAGCCATCGAGCGCCCAAAAACAAGCCAACCTCGTTCGCCTGCTCACTGACTAACCACTGACTAACCTTCGTGAGAGCATTACGACCTGAAAGAGTCTTCCGAGGAATGGTCTGACCCTCTCACTTTACCCTGATCTCTCGCTGCTCTCACCGACGAAAGATCATTTCGAAATGGGAGAGTCATTGTTCTTTCTCCGCTTCCGAGATGCCTTCGGATAATTTTGTTTCCGCTGCCTTCCGGGAACGAATGGCGATGACTCTCCTCATGTCACACAATCTCTCGTCTGTCTGATCGACGAGAGAGTGTGCGAAATGGAGAGAGTATTTCCCACGAAGTCAACGCTATCCAGGAAAGAATGGAAGGGAACAGAGGGGCAGATTATTGGGTATTTCCGGGGAATCAAGGCTAGCACTTGCGAATGATTGCTTACGATTGGGATGAAATATTGGGCAAGAAGTCGAGAATTTAGCGAATACGCGATGGTGATTACCATACATGGATCATTGATTCAAAATGGGGCTGCATGAGACACACGATCAAATATGATTGAGAAATGTAGGAACACAATAAGCAAAACAAAAAATATCAAATTATCCAGCCTAACAATATAATCCCAAAACATGAGAATCGGTGGATTTCGCCAAGTGCCTAACAATCTGGCCATTACGCTCTCCAAGATACGGATTGCTTTCTAAAGAAGTTTTTTGTGCACGATTACTTACACATCACGCACACAATTACACAATTAATTTACGCAGTCGGAAAATAGAGAAAAATAGAACCCGAGTGAAGTCAGGTAAGTGCCTAACAATCTGGCGCGAACAAAGACGGATTGCTTTCTAAAGACTCTCTCCGATGGAGATGACCCTGCCAGTAATTTCACTGCTGCTGAATTGGTCGCCCTTGAGCCTCTCTTCTTTCTCCACGATCTCTCGCTTTCCCTGATCACTCACCCTCCTCGCCTACCGTACTCTCTACCGTACCCGGTCTGTCCGCAGTCTCTTTATCTCTCGCGCGTCAGCAGTGGAACTTTAATGGCGCGAACGGAAATTTATGGGATTGGGGGAGGATGGGGGACTAGGAGTTGAGTGGAGAGGCTCGCCATGTGGCTCTACTATTAGAGGCAATGTGATGTGTAACACATTGGTAATTTCTAAAAAAAAAGAAGAATTCCCGTTAAACAAGACACTTGGGTCCTGTGTGAGATAACAATTGTATACGAATAGTTTGTGCTAATATTTTGACGCAAATATTGATCAGATTAGAAGTGACAGAGAATTACTGCTCTAAGATAGGAGGAATACATTCGAAAAGCACCTCATCTCTCATTTTCCCACGCCCGCCATTAGGCCGGGGGCCGGGTCTTTCTTCCCCGATGGGGTGATGGCCCATTGTCTGCCTCTCCTCCTTTCCCACGCTCTCTCGCTCTCTCTAACCGACTAGAGATCAGGCAAAGAAAAGAGACAGTGAGAGGTGCCACTGATTCCCTCTAACCCTCTAAGAGGGGGCTTAGGTTTCAGGCAGCGCGAGGAAAATGGATGAGCCCCATGGCGAATTCTTTTCCATTTGGCGTTTTTGCGGACCGGGGATTACGTAATAACGCGGAAAAAGAAGAGGTTCAATGGAAATATGCAGATGGTACCAAAAACCCGCCAACCAGAAAAAGATCATTGTATTTGTAGCGATCAAGCATCAAATACGTGCCGTTAGAAATGGTCTCTTGCTGTCTGAAGGCCGCTGAGGAAACTCTTGCGCTGATTCGATTACACTCGGGGAGTGTAACATCAAAAGATGAAAAACGGCTGAGAAAGACGCACTCTAATAGGCTCAGAAGGAATGCCATTTTCGACAATCACATTTGCTCATCACTTCCCTAGCGCTTAGCGGTGTAAAAAATAGTGCAAATGAATTCGATTCATATCTAGGATTGGACAGTGCAAGACAGTAAAAAAAACAGACAAATCATTTCGGCAGCTCTATTTCTAACCACACTCTTGCGTGAATTTCTTTAGAACAGCCCACCAGCTCTAACCAAATCAGTTACTACATTAGCGAGCCGCCCAAATTCTCGCTGGCAAGGAACAAAACGAAAACAATGGAAGAAATCGAGGGGGTAAAGAGTGAATGATACGGACTGATAGTGATTAGGTTCTTGTATAGTGAAAATAACACTAAACGTTAGTCTGATCACAAAGGAATACACGCATATTTAAGTACAATCTGGAAAGCAAGTACTAAATGAACAGCAACAATTAAGAATAAAGAAGCTCCGGCATGGTGAAGAATCTTTCTTTTTTTTCATTCCACACGTCATAATTATGATAGCTCTATACAGAATGACTGCCTTTGAGCCCGAATAAATCTCAATCTGAATCCCACTTACAGGCTTTCACAAATTTGCCCACAATCCTAGCCAATCAAGACGTATGTTTTGATGCAATCAGCATTAGCGGAGATTCCCTTGTCTCCCCTCCCCCCTCCTTCATCCTCCCCTGCCCCTCAAGAGCCACACACACTGATTCAATTGTAGCCCCAGGGCCAGACGGCTTCCTCCATTCCTCCTCCATTCCTCCTCTCCCTGCCTCCTTCCCCTGGTCCCATTTGAGGGGAGAAGAAAGGAATGATTAGGGCGAGGGGTGAGATTCAATGAGGGCAAATTGGCCTGGGGAATATGAATCGGAATGAGGGGATGTATGAATAGACAGTAGGATTTACTGTAGATCTGAAGCTCTGAAGTAGATCTCTCAAGAGATGTACATTAAATAACGAGCGAACATCTGGAATAAAAAAATATTGAGATGCGAAATAACTTCAGAATGTTCCGGAATATCTATTCAAAATATACAGAAAGTCCAGAAAACATCCAAGAGGAGGCAACCAGGAAGGAAACTCCGAGGTTTCTTGATAACACTATTAAACAAGGAAGACTGGCCAAGAGTGCGGAACAAAGAGACAAACTACCCAGAAAGGGAGACGTTTTCCTCGGAAAGGGTCCTCGTTGATTCGAGCTGATAACTCCCCCGGGGCGCATTTAGGGGTTAGAAAGGAAGAAGAAACGAAGAGTCAAAGACGACATTTTCTTCCCGGGCCTAATGCCATCAGTGAAAACGTCGGCCATAGCTAACAGGTTTGAGGACAACTTTTAATATCAGTAAGGCTTACCAGATATCTGGTATGCCTTACTGATATTAAACAGCAGGCACAGGCACAAAATACAGTCGGGGACCAGTTTACACCGTCAAACAAATCGAATTTCGAACGGCGCATCCGGAGGACGAAGTGAATCACGGAGGAAATCGGCTTATCAGGGAGAAGAAAATAGGAAAATGCACGAATCTTATTCGTTGATTTTTTTGTGCATCAATCAGGACTTTCCATGGAAAAGATCGAAAGAAATAGGAAGAAGATTCTTAATTGCGTCCTTTCGCCCTCTGAAGATAATAAGTTATTCACTAGAGATGAAGAACGCTACCAGTGGATTTCATGCTCCAGACAGCTAGAAATAATGAAAAATCCAGGAAACATCAAATAGTATGAAGATTCACAATTTCATGCTTATCAACTCCCTCACTCGCAGTACTCTAATCTATTTTCAAGAGGACGCACGCGTGTCTGAGTGGAGGAGAGGCCACTTTGTCTCTTCATCATTGCATTCTTTTCTTTTTCCCTTTTTCTTCCTCCTCCTCCCGAGAAATCTTATCAAGGAATTGTTTCGGACAAAGAAGAACACGCAACATTTGCTCAAGTTGAGGATTTAAAAAGGAAGTCAATTGGAAAGGCCTGGAAGGATCTTCAAGTTACGTTTTACCAGAATTCTTGGAGTGCTAATAAATTAGAAGAACCCTTATGATAAAATAACATCAAATAATCCCCAACGACGCCCCGACAATCAACAATGAATGAAAATCGACTTTATCGTCCTACTGAATGTACTTTACACGAATTACTAGTAGTCCTACAGAAACATGCTGCCCTCTTTCGGGTTTGCATGGAGGACATTAGTCTCTTCTTCCTCCTCTAGCTTCAGAAGAAGAGTCACTGCTGGTCGATGAGTCGGTACGGTATGCTGCTGTCTGGCCACGATCAGAATCGATGCTCGATCCACTCGTGGAGCTCATCGAGCTATCCGAATCCGTGGGACTATCGGGACTCGCGCTCCCGTCACGCTCGCTATCACTGCTACTGCCGCTGTTGTTGGCCTGCAGAGATCAAAGATCAACTCTAGGAACTGCAATATATCCCTTTAGCATGGCAAGATTACGTCAGTTTTCAATAGCTTATTGTGATTAGGGATGAGTTTTTGGGTGAAATGATAGTATTGCTCTTTGATCTCTGCTGATGTCGGCCTGAAGAGATCAAAGATCAACCTTCAATCTTTAGGATCCTTCTCTTCATCCCTCGTTGTTTTTGCAAACCAATCATGCAACGCATTATCAAGATACTACTTTTTTTGTTTTTTTTCACCTATCATAAGGCCAAATAAAAAATGATTACCCGATCCTGGTCGAGTCCTTGCATGGCCTGACGGTACTGTCGCATGCCCTCATCGTAAGCTCTCATTCCCTCTTGGTAGGCTCTTCTTCCCTCGTCGATGCCCCGATGCAATTCCCGCATGCCATCTGCCAACTGCGACTGCTGCAACATTTGCGGGTTACTGTAGGTTACTGCTGGTACTGTAGGGCTAGGGTGTGGGTACCCGGATACTGTAGGTACAGAACGGTAGGACTAGGGTACCGTATCCAGTCGATTGTGGGTTACTGTAGTACAGTACGGTACGCTGCCCTGAAGTTACGGTACCCAGTCAGCTTGGCGACGCCGGGCCGGCTGCTGCGGTTGCTGCGGTTGCTGTGGCGGTCGAGCGGGCGACTGAAAGACCAGGGTTACGGTATACTTACTGTAAGGGTTACGGTAAGGATACCGTACTCGGTGCGTGCCAGCAGCTGGCTGGGGAGGCGGGCGCTGATCGCGCTGCAAGGAAGGGGATTACGGTAGTCATTAAGGATACTGTAGATAGGAGATTTAGCGTACCACGCGCTGTCGGCGAGGCTGTCTCGGCGGCTGCGGTTGCTGCGGCAAGGGGTGAGCGGAAGGCGGCTGAGGGAGCGGGGGCTGGCCGGCCTGCTAAATACAGTAAGATACCGTATACACAGGATACAGTAACCTACCGGAACAGGTTGCTGCGGCGGCTGCAGGGGCTGAGCCTGAGCGGAAGGCGGCTGAAGAGACTGGGGCTGGCCGTAGAGTTGGCTTGTCAAGAAAAAAACCGCTTTTCAAGAATTGAATGGCGACGAATGATATTGGTAAGAATTGGCACGATGCCCATTCTTGAAATATTCTTGAAATTCAACCAAGAAATTTCAAGAATCTCAAAAAATATGCAAGGAAAATCATTGTTTTTTGAGATGAATGGGTACCTTAGTGCCCCACGAACATGCACCCCAAAAAGCTATGTGATTTTTGGTTGTGAAAACACTGAAATGAATTTCAAGAAATTTCAAGAAATTTCGAGTTCTTGAAAAACTTTTTAATTGAATTATCTATTTTCAAGTTCTTGAAATTCTTGTTTGACAAGCCAACCCTAGCTGGCCGGCCTGAGAAAACAGTGAGATTCTGAATCTCCTGGATACAGTAACCCACCGAGCGATCCGGTTGCTGCGGCTGCTGCAAGCGACGCAGTCTGCCGAGTTCCTCAGCGAGGACTGTAAAAATGTGTTACCGTAACCTCAAGCTACAGTACTCAAAGTTTGCCATGACAGTACTCATAGACTTCCCCGGCTACCGTACTCAAAGACCATCACTCTTCTCTCTACTCTACACATTACTCGGGAGGATCCGGACACCCGTACAGGTTAAGGTATCCTACCACACACTCTGCTACCGTACTCATAAGATACTCTGCCATCTGATTACGGTATCCTACCACACCCCCCCCCCCCCACTCGGGAGGATCCGGACACCCGTACAGGTTAAGGTATCCTACCACACACTCTGCTACCGTACTCATAAGATACTCTGCCATCTGATTACGGTATGCTACCGTACTCACATCCCACTTCGCGCACGATTTGAGGCGGATGGTCACGAGTATCGATGTGATCCCTGCACACCGGACAGACGACGACGACACTGCAATCGTTAATGAGTAGGTTGAGCATTGGTGATCGTTTGCCTGATCTTTGAACTTTGAACTTCGACTTGATCTTTGATCCTGGGGCGTTATTGTAGGGTTGCGATAGGCATAGGGTACTGTAGGCGATCAATAGATTGATCTTTGATCTTTACTTCTGAGAGAGACGCGTGAGGCAGCCAGTGCACACGAGATGCGAGCAGCGAAGGCTGCGCGCTTGACCGGCCGGGGCTGCAAGGAATACAGTAATCGAAGACCAAAGATCAAAGATCAAACTCACTGTTGCTGAACTGATCTATGCAGACCGGACACTGAGTCCGCTCCTGCATCGCCTGTAGTGCTGCTGCAGCAGCCGCAGCTTCTGAAGTAAAGATCCCCCTACTGGCACCAAACTGCTACAAGGACTACTGATGACACAAAAGATCAAAGATCAAACGTTCTTATTGCCATTTGGGAGGGTATGAGCGGCAGTGCAAGTGTGAAGTTCGCAGCAACATACCTGCTGCATTGGTCGTAGCGGCTGCGCCGTCCGAAGCTCCGCTGGCCATGGGAAGAGAGCGAACGAGGACCGCACCGAGGAGAGCGAAGGAAGGGAAATGGAGGGAGGAAGGAAGGGGAGGGGGTGAATGAGAAAAATAGGAATAATTCTTTATTGATCGCAATTTATGCAAATGCTTCAATTACTTTCGTCTCTAATTTGATGAATTTTGTTTTCGAAGTTATCTAATTCATTTAACCGAAGGAAATGTTCCTGAATTTCTTGAGTACTTGAGGATTTCATACAATCAGACAACTACGTTTAGTTCCAGTTTCAAGCGAAACTCTTGGTTCAGGATTTCACACCACCGAGCTTTTCAAGAATGACATTATGTAAACCTATGAAAAGATGCGCATTTAGTGAGAATTGACTTTATTTTCTTATTTACTTTACATGAATTACTAGTAGTGCAAGGTGACCGGGACAAGAACATCTTTGGGCTGGGGCTTCTTATTCATTGTAGATCCCAGGAAACAAAGGAAGAATAATGGCTCGGCGATCTTCTGGCGACTCCAGCAATACGATTTGCGACGCTGCTCAGATTGATTGCAGAGTTCGTGCCTCCGGCTCCTCTCATCGATGGAATGAAGCTCTCAGCCGAAGAGCTGTCAGAGCTGGGAACGTGTCTAGCGTAGAATCTCAATTGGGGAATCATGGAGCGCATACTCTGGTGTCTGAGACTCTCACGACTCAACGAACGCGTCTGCGAAGTGGGCTCCATTGAACTCGTGGATCTTGCGGCGCTTGTGTCATCAGCAATGGAACGATCGGGGCTGCTGGCCATGAATCCGACATCGAGATCGTCGTTGGAGGGGCCCCTGGAGCTTGTCAGGGAGATCATCGATTGCGCGGGACTGCTGCTGATATCGACCAGAGAGCGGACGTTGTCGGTATCTTGCTGAAATGATAAATAATTATTGTAAATTAAACTGTTCCGCGCTCATTATTTATATCTGTCATATCGAAAATTTGTCTAAAGGCTCCCCGGGTTGCTCAAAATGTTTCCTAGAGGTAGCGCAGGGAAAGTGGGGCTAGCAAAAAAAAACGTTTCGTTGTGTGTGTTTTCCTTTGTTTGTTTGAAAATGGCAATAACTAAAAAAATGTTGGATAATAGTGACCAATTTCATACACAATAGCGATGGATCAATGCACAACAGAACCCACATTTTATACAAGAATACCTATCAATATGGCAAGTATGAGTTTTAGGGCGCTTAGTGTTTCACCTGACCATGGTGATCTAAGGAATTGCACAACAACGAGTACGCGCAAGGTATTCTGTCCTAACGCACTACCTCGTCGAAGGCTCTTTGTATTTCGTCAATGTCACTTCCCGACGAGTCGTCAGCCTGTTCCTGAAAATTATAAGTTACTGTACGTCTACGGTAACTGAGTTACTGTAGGCATTGACAGAATAATGCATGTCAATATGGCATACCCAATCCTGGTCGCGTCCTTGCATTGCCTGGCGGTTCTCGTCGTAGGCGCTCATTCCATCGTCAAAGTCCCACATTCCTTGGTTCAATTCCCGCATGTCCACGGCCAACTCCTGCTCCTGAATATTGCATGTTGCTGTACGTCACACGGTCACAATACAGTCAGAGTACAGTATGATCAGTATGATCACAATACAGTATGATCACGGTACCCAGTCAACTTGAAGCGGTCGAGCCTGCGACTGCTGTTGTTGCTGTGGACGAGTGTCGTGCGGCTGAAGTAACGATTACGACTCGAGCCGGCGAGAGAGTGTGTGTGAAATGAAGAGACAGTGGCCCTTACTTGCTCTAGACTACAATAATCAAACCCTACGAGGAGCGCTGCGTGGGCAGAGGCCGGTTGGGCAGGCGGGCTCTGATCGGGCTGAAAGTGTAGGGATTACGGTAGGCATTGATTCTACTGTAGACTGTTACCGTAAAAAATATTCGTCGAGGCAGCGGCTGCGGCGGCTGCTGCACGGGCTGAATCTGCGGCTGCAAGTACGTCAGTATCAGGGCTGGGCAAAAATTTTACGGATCTCTCATTTCGCAATACTCTCTCGCTCTCTCTAACCGGCGAGAGAGCATTGTGAAATGAGAGACCGTAAAATTTTTGCCCAGCCCTGGTCAGTAAGCAATGCAAGAAAATTTGAGTCGTTGTTCTGGTGATGATTGGGTTACTGTTGGGATTGTAATTAGTCGAGATAACGTCATCCTACCGAGTGCTGCAGCTGCTGCATACGATACAGCCTGCCGATCTCCTCAGCGAAATCTACAAGAGAAAGAATACAGTAACCTCTCAAGATACAGTACCTACAGGTAATTGAAGCTCATCTCCCCACACTACTCTATATTGAACATGCTACCGTACCCACCGTATCCATAATCTAACATACATTACCGTGAGATTATTGTTCATTCCACTTATAGCTGACATTTGCCAAACGTTCGAGGGGCGGAGAAAGGAAGAGGACGGGAGGAGGCGAGCGATCTATACCTGCTCTCCTCCCCCTTCCTTCCCTCTTCCTCTCTCCTCGACAAGCGATAGCTTGCTAACCAGCACATCTCATTTTCTGAGCATTTCAAACGCACGATAAGACTTCCGTATATCTCAGGACTACCGTACTCACATCCGACTTCTCGCACGATTGGAGGCGGGTGAATGCGAGTGTTGATTGATCTCCTGCAGATGGGACACGCCACGACGTCGCTGAAATCGATAATCAATCAGACCCGGGTACGGTAGAATACGGTTGTCGAGGATAAAAAGTGAGTTTGATCTTTGATCTTTACCTCTGAGTGAGCATCGTCAGACAGCCTGAACACAAGAGATGCGAGCAGAGAAGGCACCGGGCTTGACCGGTCGGGCCTGTAACGATTATCGTAATCCAAAGATCAAAGATCAAACTTACTGTTGGTGTATTGATCCCAGCACACGGGGCATTGGGTGCGCTGCAGCATAGCGCTCAATGCGGCTGCATCTGCATTCAATCCGTATTTATTCACATCAATTCTTAGGAAACAGCCATTTACAGAGCTTTTACCAAAGATCAAAGATCAAAGACGTTGAGCAGTGAGCAGCATACCTGACGCACCCCCGTTCGTATTTCCCATTCCGCTGGCCATGGTAGGAGAGAGACGAGCGAAGGCCGCACGGGGGAGAGCGAAGGGTGGAAAATGAAAAAAATGAAAGGAGGAAGAATGGAGTGAATATTAATCTCTTTTTGTTTACTTTATTTAAGTTTGCATAATCATAATAAATGCATCTTTATCACAGCGGGATATTGCACCATCCCTCGCACACTCCTCCTTTGCACCACAATCCCGAGTGTTCTTTCCCTGCCGAGTCGCGATGCCCGATCGAACATTCCATGTGGTACTGCACGTATGGCTGGAAATGGTTTACTGATTAAGAGGCCATCCACGAGAGAACGTAGCTTCTGGGGCGGGTCGACGGATGACTTTTTCACAACCCACCCCAAATTTTTTTTGGTGAAGTTCTCATACCGAGTGCTGATTCCCGGCCCAATATGAAGGGTTCAAGTGCACTCTCCGGGAAACGCCAGGCTCGACCCAAAAAAATCCGAAATTTTCAACTTAAATAAATATATTTTATGAAAAGCTTGTCAGACGTAGTTTTGGGCGTAGATTCCAAAAAACTCATTTTCGAAGCGATTCGATAACGATAAAAGGGTGAAATCGACGATTTTTGTCGATAATTATTTTTCCTGGAAAAAATTTGTTCAGCGAGAAGGCTGAAACCTAAATTTTCGGATTCCTCATGAAAAGTTACCCCTACGGTGATTTTTTGATAGCTTGAAACTGGGGGCGCCGGCTACCGTGATATATGGCCTGAACCGAAGTAATCATTTTCCCAGATGACCGTCGTCAAGGAAAGTGGTAATGCGAAATCACACAGGCGGTTTTAGTGTCTAAACTTCTTAATTGTGATTATTCTTATATTTTAAACTCATTTTAGAATGGATTCGAGGTTGATTATCAAATATTTCATTTTCCGAGAATTGGAGCACAACACTCACGAAGTTAGGCTACATCAAACTGAAAATACATTTTATACATATCCAATAGGATGCATCAATACATCCAAAAGTATGTATATGTAAAATATGAAGGCTAAGGAAACAAATTTGCTCTTTCATCTGTGCCGTAATCACTTGTAGAACCACGAAAACCACAAATTTGACGAATTTAACACGTGTTTCGGGGAAAAAATAAAGCAATACCGGAACAACTTGCAAGAAGTTGTTCCGATTTTTACCAATCTATAATGGGGGAATATTCTAGGAACACATTTTCGAAATAATTAGGTCTTTTGTCCCAGAACCTGAAATTAGGAATTATCCGGCTTTGGACCTGGCTCTGATGCATCTCGACCCCCAGACGTGCTAGAAAGTTGCTCCCGGGCTCAAAAAATGCCGAAATTTTTTAAACATATTTTATTTTTTTCTTTAAGAAATTTTTTTTTATCAAAAATGCTGTGAGCGAAAAACTTTAAAAATCTCCATTTATATTATTTCTTGTGTAACACGCAGGTCGAATGCATGGATTTTAATTGCAGAATTTATTACCTAGTATTTGCCTAGTATTTAAATAAGCAATTTTATTATCCTTATCTTATCACTAAACTTTCTGATTCTTAGCCAGCTGCATTCAACACATTCCATTAGGCCCACATTAAAATTTCAAGTCATTCGGTGTATTTCTTCTTGAACTATTGTCCAAAATGTCATTTTAGTGGTGTCACAGTCGAGTTGCAGCCTGGCACTACCTATCGAGTTTGCATTAAATGAAGTTGCCCACGTGATTCAGCATCATCAATATCATATTATTGCGTATTTTCGAAAAAATGGTGTGCCAATGTTTGTTCGATTCTTAGGCAACCGGCCTCATATCAAAAAAATAAATTTCATGGTAGTCGGGTGTGATTGGATTTTGCAAGATCTTCTCAAAATTTCAAAAATCAATGATTTAGCTATTTTACGGTGAAGCAAATGCTGGTAATTTATCGCCATCTAGTCAGCACAGTATTTTTATAGTATTTTTACACCTTCTCACATCTTTTATTGGCAAAGAGTTCAATTCTTCGTCGATGATTTTATTGACCCATGATTGCGATAAATAGCACCTGTATTTGTTTCACAGCAAAACAGCCACATAAAACATGCTGAGATGCAGCAAAATCCAATCACACACGATTACCATGAAATTTATTTTGTAGATTTAAAAAAAATAAAATTAAAAATAAATTCTGCAATTAAAATCCATGCATTCGACCTGCGTG
>LS485867.1:447469-568385 GCA_900490705.1 Pristionchus arcanus
GTTGAAAATTTCGGATTTTTTTGGGTCGAGCCTGGCGTTTCCCGGAGAGTGCACTTGAACCCTTCATATTGGGCCGGGAATCAGCACTCGGTATGAGAACTTCACCAAAAAAAAATTTGGGGTGGGTTGTGAAAAAGTCATCCGTGAGGTAGGTGCGCTCTCTCGTGGATGGTCTCTTAAATTACTTTCAGTACTATCGATCACTAGCTCTACTGTAAAAAAACGCATTTTTTTCGATTTTTGCGAACTACCCAGAAGTAAGGGAAATAAATAAAGCAATTATTAAACCTTTCGATTATCGCCGCCTCGCTCCATCATGAACGTGTAGTCTACGGAACTGGCGCCATTGCACCTATAAAGTATTTATTATTGAAATTGAAGTGATTTCTCACTGAGAAAAGATTCAAGTATATTTTGGTAATTTGAAAGTGTTCCTCTCTTCTCAATGTACTCCGGATCCGCGCACTCATTCTGTGGCGGGCACGGCAGCGTGAACCACAGGAAGTACTCGATCACTCCGGAGACCTGAAATTACTCTGAAAGTAACCAACAAATACCCTAAATTTATCACTCCATTTCCTAAGACACTAGTCTCAACTGTTTACTGAAGCAGCTGTTTTTGTAAGCAATGATCTCCAAATAAGATGACATCAAGGAACAAAGTACTGTTAAAAAATATCACCTCCGCCTCCCATCCGTACAGACTGAAGCCGCCGTTGTCCACGTCCTTCGATCTGATAGTGTCGTGCCAATCGGCTGAAAATATCGAACTATTTGTAATTTTCTAGACGAATTTCGCGGATCCCAGATTCTATAAAGGAAGGGGTAAAGGAAACTATTTGCAAGAATTTCAAACAGTTATCTACCAGCAGATATTGAAATTTAAAGCAGTTTGCAGTTACGCAGGTTTAAATTACTTATAGATAAGGATAAAACTTACGGAAAAAGCCGAGATCAGTCTCCATGAGATACGAGGTGGCTTTCCTAATCGGCGAGAGGCCGTGACTCGTGTTCAGGCAGCTCAGAGTGCCCCAGACCTCGATCTGAAAGATCAAAGAGCAAAGATCCAAGACCAAAGCTCAAAGGGTTACCTCTCGAGTGATAGCGAAAACTCCGGAGAGCACGTAGCTAATGACAACGAGAGCGCGAAACTTCATCACCAAAATAGAAGAGCGACCCCTCGCGATGATTTAGTTGAGGTGAAATGAAAATGACATAATATTTTTCTTGGTTGAAAGGTTTGTTGAAAGATGGCTAATTGAGTTTTTTTTTTTAAATTGAAATCGAACAATAAGAATTGTTCAGTGATCAAGGATAATTTTTTTTTGCAATTCCTTGTTCACTTCCACTTACATCGCTCAATTTAGAAAGCTCAGTCGAACTTTATATCGAGCTTCGTTCAAACAGTCAAAGGGAAGACCATTGCAGTTCTAACAATTTCTCCACTGCCTGCTTGATCAACTTGTGCTGATTAGTGATTTCAATTCAATACCCAATACTCAGAGACAATACCAATTAATTGGGTAATTGGTATTGGGTTGACCAATTAATTGACTTTTATTCCACATTCTCCGAGGGAGTGAGCGGCCGCAAAACCAATTAATTGGGTATTGGAATTGGTTGGACACCCCTAGTGCTGATTCTACCCCGGTCCTTCCCTCTGCATTCTTTCTTCTTCAAGCGTCACGATGAACCCGATAACGAACAAGGAAATGAATCCTATTGAGAGTGCAGATTTCATAGATTTCATGGCGTGATAGAGATTGTCCAATAGCAAACCTACCGAGATAATTGATCGACCTTGTAGGGGGAAAATCGTGAACGAAATTGAGCCAGTGAGTCAATGTTTGGCGATGACTGCACCAATAAAAAAATATCTCGTGGACAAATGTTGAAAATTATCTGATACTTTAGAATTGTTTTACATGCTTTACACCAGAAGGCTGCATAAATGACTTTTATTCAGTTAAATTTGCCCATAGAATAATCACATCTCAATTTCGTATCCACATCGTCCCTCCGTACACAGACCGCCTGCAATCACTCAAATAATAATAAAAATTCAAATAATAATAAAAAAGCAGTTATTTTTTTTACAAAGGAGTGAACGCCTGTCCTGTAAGCTGTCAGCTTGTCTGTTCTTGCCATTGAGTTACGCAGAATGAAGAAACAAATTTCTTCACCATGAATCACCAATCACAAACCTGTGCAAGAGAGTCCTTTCATCACTCCACTCTCCTTCTTGAACCCGAGCGTGCAAGCGAGGTTGTATTCGCCCTGTTATGAATAGAGCTCGAGAAATGATACCACCGTCTCTTCATTTTGCACACTCTCTCGCTCGATAGGTTAACGAGAGAGTGTGTGAAATGAAGAGACGGCGGTATCATTTCTCGAGCTCTAGTCATGAATACTATCATCAATTTATTTCCGAATATTTCTATCATCTCATCTTTGCAAATATTTTTTGTCGATGACTCATTTTGGGAGCGAAAAAACGAAATCAGCTCATTACTTAGGCTGTCAAGGTGAAGAATCCGTCTCTTCATCCCGCATCGTTTCTCGTCACGCTGACCCGTGAGAGAGTACGAGGAATGAAGAGACGAATTCTTCACCCTAGCACTCCTATTCCTTACCCTTGTATATCTTCTCTCATCCCTTCCTCCCTGCGGGTCGTATTCGAATCGATGGGTGAAACTGGCCAATTTGTCGCCCCGTTTTTCGGTTCCGCACCTTCAATTTGACTCAATTTTTTTTATTTCGTAATTCAGCACACTTTGCGTACAATAGGAATGAGCCCCCGGGATGGAGAAAGGGGAGAAGAGGAAAATTTGATAAATTCCTCCCTCCTCATCTTCGGACGCTCGCCAACAGGCAGTTGCGCGTGTAATGATCACAATTCTCACGATACCTCTGCTTTATGAGCGGATCGGCGCATTCCTCGGCATAAACGTGACCATTAATCGGCGTCCAGCACGGAACATCCAGTTTGATGAAAAAGCGAATGAACGGCTGAAATTGCATTGTTTGGTCTTAAAATACCATCCCAGTAATCAAGTATTATCAAAAAAGGTAAACTTTTTCTTGAAAAAGCTCACCGGCGCGAACAGATTGATGACTGCATGCGTGATCTCATACTCATGCCCCTTCAGATGGAACTTCCCGTCCGCGGGCAAACGAATCTCCTGCTGGAGGTCGTGATCGTCAACTGAAATTTTGGATACAGTAATCCCTACCGTAATCGAGGGTATATTGCTTCTACCGCTTGATTAGTAACCCAGGTATTAAAGTAACTGCAGTAAAAGTAAAGATAAAGGTCATCCCGTTAATCAAGGCACTTGCGTCCTGTGGGAGATCACTACTAGGCCAGTGATTAGCTAGTGATTAGATAAAGCCTCACTAATGCTGATAAATCTCTTGTCCTGTTCGTAGAGTGAGATGGTCGCGCCCTCCAACGGGATGAGATTGCCATTCGCCCCAACGCACGTAGCCACTCCGTCCAGCTTTACCTGAAGAACATAATAATAATAATAATTTATCCACGCCCGAAGCGCACCGAAATTTACATTAATATGGTGGAATAGCTGGAAGAGGTGGGGGAGGGGGTATTGCAATTTTTCAGCAGTGGTGAGATTTTTTTTTGGTTAAACCTTAATATCTAGAATATAGAATCTAGAGCCCTCTCATTCCTCACGTCACCGCCCACCGCAATGGAGAATAGAGACGAGAACGAATGAGAACGATTCTCGCAAGAGTTCTTGGTCGAGAATGGTTCTCGCCGAGAATTCTCGATCGAGAAGAGACCGCCTCGTTTTAGTTGAAATGAGAAGAATGATTCTTCTCGATTCTTGCTCAATTCTCGTTTATCGAACCCTAATCTAGATTACTGTAATCAAGGGTAGCATTACATTTGCAGGTTTTTACTCCAGTCTCTGTACAAAGTTGCGGGTCCCATGAAAGTTTGCCGGTATCGAAATTGGCAGTTTTCAGTTTAGTGGTCCCAGAGGATCAGATTGCCATTCGCCCCACTCGCGTGAGGCCTAATATGACATTCCGTTTGTGAGAGTGTTCCATACATATCGCTCGTCATCCTTCACAATGCCCCATGGCAACAATTGCGAGAAGGTGGGTCCGTAGGCATATGCTGTTGTCGCGATGAGGAGGATGAGGAGGGAACGCATCTCTGCAAAATTTCGAAGTATTAGAGGAGTACTGTAGATTCCTCGGTCAGAGCTTGGCTGAACAGTGAACAAGAAGAGGGAGGCACTAGGGTAGTACGAACCACTGAAATATGAGAGGAAATCAGATCCTTTTATTGATGCTTGCACGGTACATCTGACGCATCAAACGTGTGAAAAATGCCAAATTTATCTATTACGAGAAGAGATGCTAACTGATTCGAACATCACTTTAGCAGAAATAGGCGATGAAATAAAACGATTTCATGCTGATCAGTGAATCACTGTTATATTGAATGAAGAATGCATGAACATGAAGAATTTGAAGTGCAACAACTCCAGAGCATTCATTTTATTCCATATAAAAACGTAAATGATCATGTTGTCATAATTGTTTCGCATAAATACTAATTAGCAGGCACAATAGGATCCAAAATCGCGAGCCAGCGCAGTGAAAGACCATGCATCCATATCCCGATCGTTACCAGAGTGATCAAACTGGCTGAAAATAATTAATTTAAATTAAATTAGATTTATTAAAATAATAAAAATGAAATGAAATAAACTAACCCATGTACTGCTGCATAATCAGATGCTCTTCCGTTGCCCAAATGGCGATTGCGATAGCTATTGATCCGATAGTTGCAGCTCGCATCTAACAATTGGTTTTAGTTTTTAAACTTAAAATTTAAATATTCTTGTGTACTCGCAGAATAACCTCACCTTGGTATCTCCGTACTCCTGTGCTACCATCACCAAAAATCCAACGATAACAGCTGCAAAATCATCAATTTTCATTTTTATTTCGTCTTGTGATATTTTAATTGACTCACTGAACCATCCGAGACTCCAATTGTAGTTCTTCGGGTCTCGCGTGATCGTGAAGTTGAAACGGACCTCGAATAATTTTTTTTACTTGTTCTTAAATTACAAAAAACTCTTAAATTACAAAAAAGATACCTATCCAGGCTTGTACCAGCTCCACGGATATGGTACTTTATCGCCAGTGATATTCTCCATCACGTTCCATTCTCCTGGAACGCCCTAAATTGGTAAAATTTGAAATAAATCGGACTGTGCTATTCTGAACCACAAAAACAGTGCAGTGAAGAGCCCAGTTCAAAGATCAGTTCAAAGGTATAAAACTAGCTCACTTTCAAGCTCAACATTGGCCCGACGAATGTCGTTATATGATCGGTGTTCGGGAGGGCAACGCAGAGACTGCACGTATGACTGTCCCAAGGCATCGAGCTCAGCTAAAGTGTTTGCATAGAAAACAAACAGATAGATGTTATAATATGTTACTTCTCGAGTGAAAAATATAAAAAAAACACATACAAAAATTATTGAGTCTAAATAGATAATGAGAGAGTCGGGGTTGACTAGAAAGAATGGCTTACATCCATTGGGCAGTGTGTGATGACCTCGAAAGCAGTTGATGTTTGAACGATTCCACTCGCGTATATCTGAAAAAAAACCCATTAATATATTTTTTTATATGAATTATCAAAATTAATTGCCTAGCATCACTTGCCGTTGTAAGCTGCTCGAAGGATCCCGTTGCTTGCTTCAATGATGTTGTTCTGCGTACTACATTTTTTATATTGTTTTTTGGCAAATAATTACCCCAAACAAGGCACGATATTCATGTAGCATGCCGCAATGCAGCCATCAGTGTTCCTGTTGATGCTATTGACGTTGTCATAGTCCTCTTGTTTCCATCGGAGTGTGGGATGAATGTACGCCTGCGGTATTTTTGTCTTTTTTTTAAAACTAGATCGGAGCTCCGAGTTTGGAAAATAAAACTTGCGTAAGAGATGATGACATAATTCCGCAAAGTGTGATTGATTTGATCCTGAACAAAACATTTGAAAATTCTCCAATAATTATTATTAGTCCATTTTCACTTACAACTTTGTCGACATGTAACACGTGAAGCTTCAAGCCTGCGCGCGGTACGGGCAGCCCTGAAAAGGTCATTATATTATATTGTGGCGATCAAAAGTCGCTTACCCGAAGTCCAATTGACTGGGTGCACGTTCTCGTTGAATAAGTCATCCATCAATTTCTAAAAAAATGATTTTTGTTGCGCGCACTGTTAGAAAAGAAAAACCTCTAGGCCCGGATGACTCGCTCGAACAGCGGAAAATGGTATTAGTAGAAGCAGCAAGAATATCATGACCGAAATGGCAAATCTCGGAAAGATAAGAATGTTAATTGAAAAAGTAACTGCGCAAGCCTTCCAGAAAAAGAAGAGTAAGTAGGCTTCGACAAGTAGTGAAGACTCGAGAGGATGAGTCTCACATTTGAGGCTTGAATTACGAAGGACAAACAAAGTCGGCTGGGGAGAGGAGGATCGGCATACTTTCGTTTTCGTTTGAAAATTAGTTTATCCGAAAACAAGAATAATTCGCATTTTCACGCTGGGAATGCCGGGATTCTTGAAACGGGTTAGACATTCACAATTCGACAATGCGTCTTCTAAGCAGCAGGTATGTTGGCGTCTAATATGAAACAGCAAACGAATCGGCATAGGAGCAGTTTGTGTAAACTGGCTGAACAAGTGTCTGATTCTCGAAACCATTCCCCTTCATCCATTCCAGCACTTCTTTCTGCAAAAGACAGATAATTTTCACTTTTTGTCTGCATTACCTTGTACTCCCTGTCGAATCTCTTCGGATGACGCGCGAGTACAAGCACTGAGTCCTTCATGCCGTTGGATGTGATCGCATATTCGTATTGCCAGTTGCCGAACGAATCTCTGCCCAAAGGACCCACCTTGTAGACCCAGACTGAAATGAGAGACGATACGCTTGTTGTCAATTCAAGTCGTTTGCAGTATTTGACTCACATCTCGCCTGCTTCGATTTCTCACTGCCTTCCATTGGAATTTGCACGTTTGCATCACTAGACCGCTCGCCTCTGACAGTCTCTGTCTGCATTTGTCCGCTTGCATCACGACGTATTCTTGTATCTTCGAAGCTGAAGTCCGTCCGTTCGCGCATTTCCATTCTGCCATCTGTAACACTGTAGTTCTAAAGTGAAAAATAGCATTTGTGAAAGGTTAGGCTTAGGCCAGTCAAGCTCACATTGATGAACAATGCAGGTTCTGGTGTAATCACTGCGCGAAGTGAGCCCGTCAAACCATCTGTAATTCAAATTAATCCATAATTGCTTCCCGGGAAGGGCGTGACAGAAACAAACCTGCCCATGAGTTTGATTACATCCAATCCCTCGACGAGAGTCACATTCACGAACTGAGATTCGCATGCGAAAATCGAAGATTCTTTCGGAGAAATTGTCGCATTGAGAATTGCAGCAGTTCCGTCAATGATTCCGCTTCCCTCGATATCAGAAACTGCACAATGAACCAGAGGTAAAAGGAGAAGAAGGGGACGCAGTACTGCTGAGCACAATCCGGTTCCATATAAGAGACTGTAAAGACACACGATATATCTGAGGTAGCAATCTGACCTTGTTTGTATCAGCAGCGAATTACTAGCGAATGTCCACTGGCGAATCATTCGCTTGACTTGCTGTGCGAATTGGAAATCTCGATTTGAGAAACTCGTGTATTGTTTCTCTTTTGATTTGCACAGAAATCACTAGTTTATTCGAACATTTATTTAGGAAGTCGCTCTCCCTCGTTCCTTTGCCTCAAATAGCAGTCTCTCTATTCTTCTTCAGTACAAAAAACCAAGAATATTTCTAATTTCTCCATGATTAGGATGAGCGGACAGAGATGGTCAAAATCCGATGGATTGAATCGTACATAGAGTCAGTGAGTCCACAATGATAGTAGGCCGGCTGATGTAGAGGATTATCCCTCCCGATCTTGAATTCATTTGCATTGAGCCAATGCAGAACCTCGTTCTGAAATCGATCCATTGCTTGTACTAACGCATATCTGTGCCACCACCTTAAATTTCTCCTGGAACTCTGCCGGATTTCTGACGAGAATGAGCACATGGTGTTTGCTGCAATTCGATACGATAATATATTCGTATTGCGGTCGGCCGAACGCATCCTCGCCCTCGGGTCCGACGCGGTAGATCCACACTTAAAGAATATGTTTTGCACACAGAAATGATTATATTAAGCACAGTTTGATCCCTGCGGAAACTCGGTTGAAGTGAGCTTCATCATCGCATAGCTCGGCCGGGCAGTCAAAATGTGGCCAAAATCGCTTTTCGTTCTTCCTCCGTAATACTCAAAAGTCATTTTGACATCGAACGAGACAGCTTTGTGAGACATGAAGAGGCGACCGACTGCAAATATTTTGATGTAATCTAAATAATGTTAAAATTAAATTTTTTAAACTTGGCATAATAACTATTATGCTGTATAATTCACAGTTTGTTCACTGTCGACCTAGTTCCATCTTGCAATATGTCGCGAAAACAAAGAGAGACTGACATTCGTGTATTGTGCATTCTTTAGTTATTGGTTTTCCGGTGCGTCTTAGCTTGTGAGGAGTTGCGAGTCCTTCGAACCATCTGTAAATCATGCACATATTTCACTCGCTAGTTTCCAGCTCGAGACCCTTCTCACCTGCCCATCATCATTCCCATGTCCAAGTTGTCGGGGAGAGTAGTAGCATTTTCCGATGAGAAAATGCACGAATCATTCTGGCCGATCGGAGGGAACGGACTCCATCGCTCCCAGCGGTCGACCGACCGCGCAAATGACATGACCAGAGGTACGAGTGCTTGCAGCAGCACAACAGAGGTCCGAATCAGCATTGGGAACACGGCAAAAGAAAGAATCGAAGTGAAATGAGATGCAGAACGTATTAGAGTGCGCATTTGCAACGACCTGCGAGAGGCTGCGTGAAATGAAGAGGTTATTACCCGAATTGCTCGCGCGCTCGTATCTTCCGATGCAATCTCCCCAACTCCTCGCAAGCTCACTCAACCGAAGGAATTCCTCTGATTATCGTCAGTGAGAGTAGCATGCGACTGCTCGCAACTCTGCTAACCTTTTCCTTCGCTTCGTCGAGCCCCGAATTGCCCACAATTCAAGAGGAGAGTGGCGTAATCGCGGACGTGCCTGCGTCGACGGAAGCCCCGCAGATACTATCTCATCCAACTAGAGAATATACAGGTGATGGGGGACATTTGGACACCTCACAACAGCAAAGTCGCGGCAAATGTTGTGAAACGTATCCCTAAATAATCAAGAAATATTTCGTCGAATTTGCTAAACGTGAGTTCCAAAACTTGCCATAACCGAGAGCTTGCAGGATGGAATAGAGCTCCGCACGAGTATTATCCGTGCGGGTCGTATTACGAATCTTATAAGCCAGATCCGATGCTTGATCATGTGCAAGTGGACTGGAGCAAGATGATGGGCAGGTCGGTGGTCAAATCAGTGATAAGAACTATCGACTAATTAATTAACAATTAGTTATAACTAATTAATTATCTAGATGGCTGGAGGGACTGGTCTACCCTTCTCGTCAAGATCCCGAGAAATGCGTTGTCTATGAGTGTGAGATGAAGAGTTCGAAATACGGGTCGCCGTCTCTTCATTTCGCACACTCTCTCGCCTCTCTCACCGGTGAGAGAGCACGTGAAATGAAGAGACGGCGACCCGTATTTCGAACTCTAGTGAGATGGGTGTTACGTCGGATGAGAATCGGAAGAAGCGCGCACGAGCATTGTCTCCAGTGGTCGAAAAGTATGTCAAAAACAACATGAGGTGCCCGACGAAGTCGGGCATAATTTCAGGTGGTGTGCTCGAAAAGCTGATTTTTTTTGCATGTTTAAGGTCTGGGTGCCCGAAAATGTGCTGAAAAATAGGGCCCGACGCCAAAACCCATTTGACATGATTTTTCGACCACACTGATTGTCTCTCTATTGTCTCTGTATTGTTCTCGCGCACTTCCGGTACTCATCCGACCTAGCACCGTGAGATGGTTAGATACTCCTTTCTGATTTTCACTTCGGAACTTCCAATCGGGGCAAATTGTGGAGGCCGTTTCTGTCGTCATCGATGAAGGTTTCAGATGATCGACTGTCGCTAGCCCATCAAGCCGTCTCCTTCGATATCACGACGACTTACCGGAACGATACGAACCATGCGCGAGTTGAGTATGGCTACGTCTTCAATCCCACTTCGAACCTCGTGAAGTTGAAGTTAGAAGCCTGGTATGCTCCTCCGTTCGGATATGCCCGTAAGTGATTTGCTTACTGTGAGATCAAATGTCGTAGATAGTCCAAAGAAAAGTTTCGGCTCTTAGTTACGAAAGTGCTGAGAAATTGGTTGCACTACTGCTTCTAATATCACAGTACCTCTTATCATCACTTCGGATGATTAGATTATCAATAATTTGAGACTGGCTTTACAAAGTTGGCCCAATACACGAGGATTCATTCGGGAGATCGCAGTATGAATATGCGATCTTCTCTGGTTGCGGCAAATTCCCGGCTCAAGTGCTCGCCAGGAACCCTGAACAGTTTGGCATAAAGTACAAGGTGATTGTTGTTGTTGTTGTTGTTGTTTTTGTGAATGTCATCTTAGATGTTAGATACATCTTGTTGTTGTTCTTCTTCATCTTAGAAGCTCTTAGAGAACGATCTGAGCTCTTAGCTCTTAGAGAACTCCAAGTTTGGTTCCCAATTGCGGGGTAGTGTACTTGGATCCAAGTTGGGTACGACCAGAGTGTCATCTTTGATGTTAGATACATCTTCTTCATCGTAGAAGCTCTTAGAGAACGATTTGAGCCGATCTTTGATGCTCATCAACGTTTCATGATAATTTATCTAATTTCAGAAAGAGGTAATGGACTGGCTCGAGAAACACGGATTTCGCGGCGTTTCTAAGCTCGTTCAGCGAGATTATTCTTCTTGTAATTACACCGAATCCGTTGTAGAAAAGTTTGGTGAATAACATTGTGGGTAAACGTCAATGATATAATAAAAAAGATTGTTTTGCTCGACATAACTTTGCGTATTCAGATAGATGTATTTAACGAACAAATTAATTTTGAATATTAGATTTATTTGAACAATTGACGTGACCTTCGTTGTACATCAATCGTTTTATCCCGATCCAAACACACAAATGATGGAATATGTAAAGCAGTTATTCTACATGGAGAAATATTATCGACGCAGGAATAATGGTTCTCGTTGAAATGGTTTTATTTAGTTCCGCGAACATCGGCTGTGGACGGCGTGTCGTTGGCAAGAGATAACTGAAAAGTTATTTCGGCGATAAAAACTTTATTTGGACTTAATTTCACCATTATACTACCAAATCTTAGTAAACTTACGTCGTCCGAAAATTTCTGGAAGAGAGCGGCAGCGATTTCCTTCGTGACAATAGCACCGGCGTTTCCTTCGATGAACCGCATGGCGAGAGCGGTGTCTATAACATGCAAAGTTAACCTAAAGCGAGCTACTCCGACTATTGAATATATGCCGCGAATTGGGTGATTGGTGTACAGGATAGCCGCTTTTCATTTCTTGTGTGGATTGCTTACCGGGTTGCACTCCGGACGCGGCGAACCGATTGACCATGAGATCCTCCCCGTCTTCCTGCTGCTGAAATTAATTAAGCATTTAATCAATTTTTAATCATCAGCATACTACGAGAATGTTGAATAATATGTTGAATTTGCTCACTCTCTTGCGACTTTAAAAACAACAGAACTTACTGAGGTGAACCAGTGCTTGTAGGCCGAAATTCGCGCAGATGGAATGAAAATGTGATTGACAGTGTAGATGAGGTTGATTATGGACACAGACAGAACAGCCAGAAACCAGAACCTGAAACTCATCTGGTTGATATTAAATTCCGGCATCTTTCTGTTCAATCCGCTCACCAGAGGAGCCGGTAGATCGTCTCATTCAGCTCATTGATGCTCAGCGTGCATTGCAACGTGTATCTGCTGATGCCTCCGATCTTGCGTATCGCGACATCGCACAGCGTTTCTTGAGGAAACGCTGGACTATTCACAGGCTGGAATTATGACCTCCTTTTTTATTCTTAAATTTTTGTATGTCTTATCCGATCAGTAATATTATTTTTATTGTTTCACTGATATTTCAATGATATTATATAAATATTCTTCATTTCGCGTGGAATGACGAGACGAATTTCTCATCATTACAGCCCTAATTACGCACATTGAACGCCCAGAAAATGTTTCCATTGCCAACGATGTAGGTGATCAGAAGAATTTGAAGGAGAAGATTTGCGATGTACGCAACCTGCAATGTTTCATCAAAATCAATAGCGATTTGAAGGTTCACCTTCATCGAAAGATAAAGAGCGGTTGCGCACCAATTGCCACTGAAATGTGATCGGTTCATTATCTAGCTTTCAATTTTAATCCGTTTCCACACGCATGCGTTAGTAAGAATGGAGTAGCGTGTAACTTCGTAACATAATGGAGGAACTGTCATCGTCGCTTACTTGATGCATTTGATGATGCGGCGGTTGCTGCTTTGGTTCGTGATAGTTGAATCGCAGATGTAGCTGGCAATCCTCTCAGCGACAGATTTTCGCTGATCTTCAAGTAGATTGCGCATCTTGACAGCATCAGCAATGACGCACTCGAGATCTACTCCTGAAAAAAAAACCCCGCTGTTTTTTCTCTTAAGAGACCGTCCACCAGAGAACGTAACAACAGTGTAGGGGGTCTCGGATGACCATATCCCAAAATATTTTTTTTCAAAGAGGGGGTCCCTAGTGCTGATCGCCGGCAATAATAACTAAGGCTAGAAATCGTTCTTGATTTATTAAAATATTTCACGAAATGACAACTAGTTTCCTTACCCGTCAATTTGTTGATCAATAGCCAGACGAAATTCGGCAGATAGAACATGATTGCTTGAATGGCGAGGATAATTGGCACCCATTGATACACAGAAGCTGCCTGGTAACAAATGCGATATATGCAAAGGGCGAATTCTGGAATGCCAACGCACCCTAGCTGAGCTTTCTGAGCCAAGGTCGTCTTCGGACGGGAAAAAGTACGTATTAGCGCCGAAGCAGTAGCTCTCCGCGTACTGCTCCCACGCACTTTTGAATTCTAATGGCGTCCAACATTCGATGGGCGAGCCGAAGTACCTCAACGAAGAAATTGCGTTGTACTCTCGCTGTAGAATTTGGGTCTCCGTCTCCTCATTTCGCATACTCTCTCGCCACCCGACCGGCCGAGAGAGTGTGTAAAATGAAGAAACGGCGACATGTATTACGCACTCTACTGTCGACCACTTTCGAAAATAAATGGAACTGACTGCTTAGCGGAGACTAATATGAACAAGCCGAACAGCATCAGTGAAGTGATGAGGTAGTTGAGGCGATCGATACGGTCTGCCAGCGAGTGAGGTCGAAGACAGTTTAACCAGGGAGTCATAGTGCTAAAATAACATGCAATTATGATAGTATTGCGTGCAATGATACTCGAGAAGCCCCTAGTCGAAAACTTTGTGTTCAGGCGGCCTATTAGACTGGCATGGGAGGGGATTTCAGAGCCGGTCCCGATAACGAAGTCATACTTTCAGTTACGATATTCGAACCATAATCGATAACCGGTGACGATATTTGGATGCGAGGATAAACCTGGGAGCAACGGGGCACACAAAGATATTGTCTACGCAGAACATACCTATGTATGAACTGGTGCAACAGATTCGAAAACAAACTAATGAGAGCGAAAGTGATAGCGTAAGTAGCAAACGAAATGAAAAGAGCGGCAGTGGTACTAGGTAATTGGTGGTGATTACTAAGTAATGTAATATGCTCTGTTTCGAGTACACATTCTTTAGAGTCAAAGAGCACTATTCTATGCTACTATATTCGGCATAAGACTACTCTATCCCAACCGATTCAAATTCCACGCCAGACTACTCAGCGATGCGAGGCTATTGCCCTCTCTTTCTCTCCTTCTCTATTTCCTTCAACATTCGCTAATACTCGTCTCCCGTCACGCAAGCACTATTAAAACCGCTCTTCGCACAGCTTGAGCGCATTTTAGTACACTTTTACCCCACTTCGGAAACTTTTCTCTCTGACGCAAAAACATTCGGATAAATTCCAAGCCGCGGAAATGACTGCACGCCCTAGACAGAATTGCGGGCATCCTGGACGAAATTAAAAAAGCGGCCATCTCGTTGTTCGGTAATCTCGAAGATATCGACGATCGTAGTCGAGAAAATATCGAGATACTTTTGATAGTTACTTTTGATACTGGGTTGAGTGCTAACTAGGCTTGGCTTATCGGGAAATGGTATCTTCATTTCGCATACGCTATCGTCGATCAGAGAGGCGATGACCCGTATTTCGAACTCTAACACTAACCGATGGCTCTCTCACTAAAGAGTAGAGTTATCGAAATGCGTTTCGCAGTTCTGCATACTCTCTAGATACGCGACCTTGTAGGGATAAGTGTCTAGTTTGTATACGGTGACTAAGCATCCTCTTCACAACTCCTCGCAAATGACACACGACACAATGTATCACCTATTTCTACTATGAACCGGGGGGGGGGATTCCGCAAATTGATCCATCAAAATTATCAATGTAACTATGATTTCAGAATAATAAAAAGGACTTTGTGGGTATTTAAAAATACAATAAAAAATAATGCTTTTTCGAAAGAATTTTTCTAATTAAATTCAAGAGGTAAACATTCGAATGACAAAGGATATTTGTTTGTCTCTTTCGAAAGATCATTTACATATCACAGGTATCGCGAGAGAATGAAGCAACCCGGGAACAATTTTTTTCAAACACGTTTAAAATAAACCATATTATGGTGGATTAATAAACTGGAGATAAGAATTTGATATATCCGGTCGAAATGTCCCACAGCCGGCTTTTAGGAAAAATCCGGTTCTGATGCCGGCTCTGCTGTATCTAAGCCCAGAGTTGAGCTAGAAAGCTGCAATTGGTCCCAAAATTATCAAAATAGTCCAAATACATATTTTATGTTGAAAACGAGATAGAAAAATCAAAATCGAAAAAGTTGTAGTCGAAAAACAAAGAGTCACATACCCTAAAATTGCTATAATTAATTATCCCGGTATCACACAGTTAACTTTCAGGGAATTTTATTGCATAAAATGATAAAGCTAGTTCACCCACTCCTAGGAAAAATATTCCCACATACCCGATAGGGGGGGTTTCGACCCACTTTTTGGCCCTTGAAGACAGCGCAGTGCAGTTTTAAAAAGAATAGTAATTACAATAATATTTTTAAAGTTCCCCAAACTATCCAAATTTGAGGGAAATTGTTATAAAAAGTAATTAGAATGTAGTTTGAGTAATATCGTGCAGTATGGACAGTCATACATTTCATTTTCAATTTTTACCACATCTTCAGGCCAATCCATTATCCTTGACAATATGTCTGTGGTAACGCGATTATTTTGTAGCGTTTCGTTTACAAATATCGTTGAAAGTATATTTTACTCTATTAACAAGCTGATTTCACTCATTATCAGTACTGAAATCAAAATACTGAACATAAGTTTGGGTGAAAACAGGCCTGTTTCCATCTTTATGCTTTGAGCAATAGTTTCTTAGATATCATGACTGCTAAGCGACTGGAAATTAGAACAAAAAATCGAAAAATGTTTTTTTTATTAAATTTTGATTTAATTTTGAGCGAACGAAGGAGATATTTGGAATATCGAAGAGAGCGAAACCACACGTTCAAACTGAAATTCTAACATTTTTTGGAGTTCTTGGTTGTGGTTCGCCAGTAAAGAATTGAAATAAAAATATTTTTTAAACATTTTTCGAATTTTTGTTCTAATTTCCAGTCGCTTTGCACTCATGATATCTAAGAAACTATTGCTCAAAACATAAAGATGGAAACAGGCCTGTTTTCACCCAAACTTATGTTCAGTATTTTGATTTCAGTACTGATAATGAGTGAAGTCAGCTTGTAAATAGAGTAAAATATACTTTCAACGATATTTGTAAACGAAACGCTACAAAATAATCGCGTTACCACAGACATATTGTCCAGGATAATGGATTGGCCTGAAGATGTGGTAAAAATTGAAAATGAAATGTATGACTGTCCATACTGCACGATATTACTCAAACTACATTCTAATTACTTTTTATAACAATTTCCCTCAAATTTGGATAGTTTGGGGAACTTTAAAAATATTATTGTAATTTCTATTCTTTTTAAAACTGCACTGCGCTGTCTTCAAGGGCCAAAAAGTGGGTCGAAACCCCCCCCTATCGGGCATGTGGGAATATTTTTCCTAGGAGTGGGTGAACTAGCTTTATCATTTTATGCAATAAAATTCCCTGAAAGTTAATTGTGTGATACCGGGATAATTAATTATAGCAATTTTAGGGTATGTGACTCTTTGTTTTTCGACTACAGCTTTTTCGATTTTGATTTTTCTATCTCGTTTTCAACATAAAATATGTATTTGGACTATTTTGATAATTTTGGGACCAATTGCAGCTTTCTAGCTCAACTCTGGGCTTAGATACAGCAGAGCCGGCATCAGATCCGGATTTTTCCTAAAAGCCGGCTCTGGGACATTTCGACCGGATATATCAAATTATTATCTCCAGTGTATTAATCCACCATAATATGGTTTATTTTAAACGTGTTTGAAAAAAATTGTTCTCAAAGGGTCTATTATTGCTACATTCTCTCGCGATACCTATGATATTCACTTTGCCATTCGATATGCGGTCTCTAGTGCCCACATTGAACATTTGTGTGCTATTGTTGGCCTCGCTCAACAATAGGGTTGGCTTAACGGAAACAGGATAACGGCAATCCTTTTTGGATCACGCGCTCTAAACGGGCCCATTATCACTTCCGGGAGAGGTCACTTCATTCCGGTTCCGTCACCTCTACTTAATACGAAATAATGAATTCAAAATTGGAACACGAAGAAGATAACTTCTGAATCAATCCTTTCGTACTTATACATCATCTATGTTTGCGATTGGGAAATATTTATAAAATTATACAATTGCATAAAAATTGGCCTGAATATTTGTGTCGACACTCCACTGCTAAAACATTTGTGTACGAGTAAATATCCATTAGTTTTGCATTTCCTTTCTTTTTTTTAAATCTCTCATAATAGAAGATGATAAGCTGCATCATCGTTTCGTTTTTGTGTGTGTACATGTTTTCTGCAAATATTCAGCATAATGCTTAGTTGCATTTTGTCCATTCACCCTCCCCCCCCTCCCCTCCCCGCATTTCTCATTCCATTCCACCAGTTTTCACTCGCGTCGTGCGGTCGGCCCTCGGTTTCCGGTGATTTCACTTACAATTTTTTTTTCAAATCTCAAGCAAAAATCTCAGAATTCATCGAGAAATGCGTTTTCTCATCCCATTCTTCGTTCTCTTCCTCTGCTTGAAAGCCGGTTTTGACGATGATGGTATTACTGTAATGAGTGATTTCGGCGTCAATATGATGACGGTTAGTTTTAATCAGAAGATGGAGGTGTATATGTTAATCAACTCCTGACAAATCGAAAAGAAGCGTGTTGGAGGAGTTGCCCATTCGTTGTATTTGTACGATGGATTAGAAAACATTAATTCAACAGAAAAATCAATGCCGCTTTTAGTTCTACTTCAGTCACCAAGCTTTATCCGATCGAAGCCGCGCGAGAGTTGGGTCAGTATTGTTTGTTAGAATTGGAAATACGGGTAATCGTCTCTTTATTTCGCACACTCTCTCGCCTCTCTGACCGGTGAGAGAGTACGAGGAATATAGAAACGATTTCCCCTATTTCAAACTATATTGTTGATGCAGCGAATAGGGTCGTCAAAATGAGAGAGACAATCTTATTTTACCGCTCGTCGATGAAATGAAACGGAGGAATGACAGAGATCATCTCCCTCATTTAATGATTGATCTTGTATATTGGAGACAAATTCATACTTTAATACCTTACCTTTGATAGATGTTATATTGTGTTCTGCCACTTTGACGACAAAAACTCTTGCATTAACAATAAGAAGGTGGCCTGTAATTGCGCCAGGAACTGCATCAACTTCTCAGATCTGCATACCAAGCAAAATGTGAGTTTATTGCTAATTGTCTATCGAGTTCATATCGTGCGTTTGAAATGCTTAGCAAATGAGATGCGCTGTTTAGCGAGCTATCGACTGTCTGGGAGAGAGGAAGGGGGAAGAAATGGCGGAGGAGGACTCTTGATCTACCGCCTCCTCCCGGCCTCTTCCTCTCTCCTCCCTCCACTCATTGTCAGTTCGTCAAAGGTCAACTACGTTTGGAACGGGAAATAATCTCACGATAGCAGCTTTCGAGTAGATTTCGAAATACGAGTCTCTTCATGTCCTTCACCTCTCAAACCAGTTAGAGAGCATGTGAAATGAAGAAACGATTACCCTTATTTTGAACTCTTAGCTAAAGTATCACTTATTATGTGCATTGTTTCCGATACAACAACAAAGATCATTGAAATTTCAGCTTTACGTTCGGAAGGATAGCTATACGTTGTGGAAGGAGCCCAGCGAATGCGAGAATGAGTAAGTATCGCTGCTAGAGAGAGCAATAATTGTGTCACTGGTCTGACACAACCATCACTATTTATAACATCTACAATTCATTATGTTGATCTCTTCTTTTCAGCTGCTCACTTCTCCTATCAAAAAAGGAAGGATCGGACAGCATTTGTTCTGAACTCTGTGCCTTCCATTTCTCATATTCGACCAGAGACAGAGAAGCATATGAAAAGGAAATCAAGGAACTTTTCCATACATTCCTGAAAAATGCCCGTTTTCGCTTGGTCTGAACAATAAAGACTACATTTTCCGATCGTTTGTTCATTGTTGGGGACGTGAAGGGGAAGAACGTTTCTTTCGTCATTTTTCTGTTGCTATCTGGGCTCTTTTACTTTACAATACTTTACGTTTGGAAAGAGAAATAATTGATTAGAAATGGTCTCTTCTCAGTCTTTCGATCATACACATATTAATATCCGAAATGATCAATGTTATATTCCGGTTGTCATTACGTGTTGTGCCCTTATCAGGGAACAAACTAAACGCAATGGGCGACACTTTTGGCATACTGATAACGACATGAGAATACAATGCACAAAGTGCGATATTTATGTGTGTTTGAGCGTAAAAAGGTTGGATTGCTAGCAAATAAAACGTTGTAAATTCCTAAAGATAGCTCTTCCAACATTTTATGAACGAATTGATAAATATCTTTATAACTTGACTATAACGAATTGACTATAACTATAACGAATTGATAAATAACTTTGCAGATGAAACTGATCTAATCGCCACTCGTGAGTTTGAGTATGTAGAAAAATTAAAGTCTGCGGTTGTGTAATTCTGTTAGATTTTCTATTAGAATCATTTAGTGATTCGGGTAACTTGCAATGCCAAAGTGCGATCCCGGATCATAAGGAGAGTTGTTGCCTATAAAAGAAGCGATAGCGCTGTGTTGAGATCACTTTATCGTCGGCGATTCTTGCTCACAGATAAGACATTCAGGGAGAAATTTCACCTTTCGCGCTCATGATTTTTTTAAAAGAAAATTCCAGGATGAGGTCCTTTCTGCTGTTATTTTCGGCGATTGGATGTGCTTGTGAGCTCTAGATATATCATTTATTTAACTTTAATCGATGAAATGCCAGGTGCAATTGTCAACTTCTCCAACTCCACGCTCATTGGCTACTACGATGCTCTGCATTATTCGGTTTGGAATCTTTTTCACTATTTGCTTATATTATTGTTTATTTTTATTTGAAAAAAATCTACTTAAAAACGCAACCTTCAGGTTAGCCTTGATCAATGCAACTACGGATGTCTTATCTATGCTGCCGGATCTTCTGGTTTTAATAATGTGAAGTTGCACAGTTTTCGAATGTTTAATTAGACTTCAACAATTTAAGGAATACGCGAACAACACCGATCCTTATCTGAACAATGTCTACATCCATAACACTCGTAACAACAGCAACATTATCAGGTTGCAAAATTCACAAAATAAATTATTTTCGAAATTACAGCATTTCCAAGCTTGCGTCTCAAGTTGATGATGAACGAAGGAAGGTTCCCCTGACAATTCAGGTGAGAGCCACAACAATGTTATTACAATAAAGCAAATTTAGAGGGAGGCGAACGATAATTATGAATTGCTAATTTAATAATTCAGAACTATTATGAGAGGCTAACAATCGTCGATCACAACGGTCCTCGTGATTCCTCTCCCGGATTCGTAATCTACGTTGTCGACTTGGCGACTGGTACTGTTCATAATAATAATAATAATATTTCAAGTGTTCATTTTTCCGTTTTTTTGCAAGAAAGCTTTGTAACGTGATATGCAAAGCAATTATTCCATCCCCGTTGTTATTTTATATTCATTTAAGCCAACGCCATTGCCGATTTCGAAGTGTACGATGTCGCGGATGTGCGGGACGCCGAGCTCAAACCACAATCCGAAATCGTCACTTTCCTCAGCGCTGATCCGTATACGCTGAGTGCTCCGGCGAGTGAACAGGTGCGCTTATTTCATAATGCTCAGGCCGAATCTGCCCCCGCCTTTAGCTGGGTCTGACCGGCAAGCAGCTCTGGTTTCTCGTGACCAGTTGCTAACCAGTTGGTGACCAGTTGCCGGCGGATAGGGAAACAACTGGTCAGGATACTGGTTAGCAACTGGTCAGCCACTTGTCAGCAACTGGTCAGGGGGATAGGCCACGCCCACTTTCGAATCGGAGGGATACTGTATTATTGATCGATATCGTATGAGTAAACCCCATACTGTAACTGATCCATGCATGGAATGTCCATGTACGGTAGTCACATCCAAAAGGCTTTCTATACGATTTCCAAATGCGGAAAATAATAACAAATATAATTTCAGCGGAACCAAGTCGTCGTGCGCCTGGCCGGCCTTGATAATGCCCTCGCGAACCACAGAGATGGATGCCCAATCGCTCTCCAGATCAGGTAATCAACTCGTCAAAAGTCAAAGTGAAGAATCCGCCTTTTATTCCTCGTAATATTTCACTAGAATGACGAACAACACCAGATGTGACAGTAACTTGTATTCTCAGCGATGACGCCGCATTTTCCGGGTTCTCCATCCAACCGAATACTCCTATTATCTCGATGGTTGTGAGCAAGAAGAACAAGCTGATTCTAAATCCGTCGGCGAATTTCAGTAACTATCTGAATTCACAATGTTCTAAGCGTTTTTCAATAAATTTGCAGTGAAAGATCGCGACCTCTCAAGTAATGGTTTCATCACCTCACCTGGTTGGAATGGTTCGTAAGAGTTACCTCATTGTGGTTATCTAGCGCACCGGAATGTCCGGTGTTTCGTTGAATTTTGCTCACTCCTCCTTTGAGCAGGTTGTCACAATCCGAACAGTGGGGGCATTCAGTCATTCCGGTCGCCAAATTACATGCCTTCCGACAGTTACAGACTCACTACCAGGTTGGTGGAACACTTAAATTATTCTATTTTTTCACTCGTTGTGTGACGTCGAATGAAGTGTTTGCAGTGTTTCTTTTTTTTGTGTAAATTTGAGCCTATTCAGCTCCGAAATGTCCATTCACATGACTGTGACTCCGAATCTCGACAAGGACCATACTCTCATGATTCAAGAGAAGGGAGATCAGCGCATTAAGTAAGTTTCTCACAATCAGTGAACTTGCAACACTATCATGTTCCTATTTGTACATTTCTGTATATCATAATTTTGCAGTGTTACTGGAAAGAAAGTGGTGAGCTTCGATTTCGTCCTCGCTGATAAGAGCCAGGTACGTATTTGCAAATCGAAAATAGCAAACGCTGATTATCTCTCAGTTTGTGGATGTTTGGTACGAGAACATGGGTGGAGATCAGGGATTCCTGCTTACGCATACCAGTAAATCAGCCCCTTCCACGACCACAGGTGAACACTCAGAGGATTAATTTAACTCGCAATTAGATGAAATTGTATTTGTAATTTTTTATTTCCAGCACTGCCAACTGCTCCAACTGCTATTACTGAAGGTACGCATATTTAGTTATTGCTGAGCCCGTTGCACGGGGTGAAAATGCTAATTTTGTGTGATGATCAAATTTCAGATGCCTACTGTAATTGTTCCATCACCGACGGCTGGTTCGACCACTGGGATCCAACGGAGATCTGGGTCGACGTAGTCTTCATTCTCGATACGTCCATGGGAGATAAACTAGAGGAGGTAAGCGACGCAGCGATTCCCTTAAACTCTATCCGTAAACTGTGATTCAGGCGAAAACGTTGGTGCTTTCAACCGTCTCTCTGCTGAGTACCAATACGAGCGCAGAGTTCTACACGAGAGTCGGTGTGCTTGCCGCTTCGGATACCGTTGAAGTGGGTAATTATCTTAATTATCTTAATTATTTATTTAAAATTAAGGTAGTTTACGCCCTTGATATGAACTCTACTGACAACCTGGATTCGGTCAAACAACACGATGTTGATGGTATCGATATTGAAGCGTGAGTTGCATTTGATCCATTAATTTTTTTCGTTTACGTTCCTAGAAGAACCAAGATCTTCGACCATGACGGGAATCGCTCAGTTCCTTATTTGTTGCCTTTTCAGTCCTTTTCGAAGGCCATTAAAATTCAAGCACCCAGATTCGCAGAGAGAATGAAAAATTCATTCCAGAGCATTCACAGCAGCCACTCAGTTGCTCGACGAGGGAAGAAATCAGCCTTCCAATCGACCGAATGCTAGACAGATAATATTCTACTTGACCCATTCGTCGCCGTTAGTATTTTTTAGACCTTTGAATTGTGATAATTAATAAATTACAGCGAAAATGTAAACTTTGCTGATATTTTCAAACAAGTCGGAGGAATCGTCGTTGTTAATGGTGAGTTATCTAACAATAGTGATGTAAATTACGTGCGCATCTCTCGTTTCCCAATGATTTTTAAATACCTCTTTTTTGTAAAATAATAATTCAGAATTCGTACCAAAAGGAGCGGCTGGAAATCCTGGTTTGAAAGGAATAGCGTCGGACGATTTCTATTTCACGGATCTAACCAAGAATTATCTGAACAGTGTGGCACTTCTTTGCGAAGGTTCGAATTTAAATAAGGAATAGAAGAACACTGAAAAGATTCAGCAAACTGTTTCTGCAATTCGACCAAGCAGCCATTTAATGATGATGAGATCAGTCCGCGGACTCAAGCTAATCGTTAGTTTGCCACTTATTAGAATGTTTATCCTTTATATTTCAGGTTGCGAAATGTTGTTTACAGTAGTTTTTATTATTTATTCTCTTTTTTTTACTTCCGTACTTTCGCATTTTAACTTTAGCTGTAGAGCTGTTTTTAGAATGTTTTGTTCAGGTGGCTGTTTCCACGCTTCTGACTCCGGATTCCCGCAATCGATAGCCAGTGAGAGCTGCTTGAATACGAGTGCTGCGCTTGTATCCATTCATGATCAGCAGAAGGAATTCTTCGTCAACAGCGGTATACAGAATATATATGACATATCGGAGCTCGCCCTTCCGCACTTTGCATGTTCGATGCGACATGAGAGGGTCGCACAGATAGTGCTATTTTTGTATAATTATATTAATCGATCTGACGAGAGATTTCAGTCGCATCCGAGTTCGGCCCCAAGGAGAAGTACTGGCTGGGACTGACGAACAACGGCACCGATTGGATTTGGGAAGACGGGGTACTTATTTATTTTTGTTTAAAAAAATATAAATTAAATTAAATAAATAAAATTCAGTCCACCGACCCCTTCTCCGATTGGGCCGTCAACCAGCCTAACACAAGTGGAGGCAAGGCGAAGTGTGCGTACGCTACGCAAGCGAGCGGACTGAATGTGCGATGGTAAGAATTTAGTGAAATTTTGTGAGTATTCAAGCCATTACACGACTACAGGCGGAAGAGTAAGGTAGGGACGGCACATAATTCGATATTTGTTCCAGGACCGCAGCCAATTGTGCAATGGGAGGAGTAATGTACGTGTGCGAGTCGGCGCCTTGCTCGTGTGGCAATAAGAATTGTTGAGATAATAGATAACTACATGTATGTTAATGTTGTTGTTCTTTTTGATGAGGAGAATGCCTGCACATTTTGTAAACATATATCGGAAAAAGTATAGTTATCAACGTGTGCTAGTAGACAACTTGCTCGTGTGGCAACATGAACTGTTGAGATTCAGTGATAAACCTATCTAATCTTCTTATTTTTTGTCAACCGTTCTAACGTGCAACACAGATCACTAATTCGTTATTTGTATAACATTTCAATAGATAATAACGCATGCTCGTGCGGAAAAAAAGTAATACCGAAAGATATCTGAAATAATAGTAATATCAAATTCCAATTATTTGATCTGCTGATTCCTTTCGCAATTGAACATGCAACGTCATTTCCGGGCGCCGCTGCATATTTCTTCATGATTCATTGAAGATAAGATTGACACAATTCCATGAATCATTCTTATCGGTTTCCTCAGACTAAATTCTGGGCGCACTTCATGACAGATTGGACACACAACAAATCGGAAACATCGAATGCATTCCATCGGATTGAAAAAAACTGTACTTCGGCATTGATATATGTTGATAATTTATGTTGGAAAATTATCATGTCAGTTCACACAAATTTCAAACAATCCCATGGATATGCAAATTCTGATTTAGTTGAAGATAAATTTGAGACAAAGGACAAGATCATGAACTTTTTATCCCAATAAATGCTTTTTTTGATTTCCTGATCGGCACACCTATTTGCCTATTTGCACACACCTATATCCTATTTGCACACACCTATATTTGCCGTGGCCGTTATTCTAACGTGAGACACTATGCGCAACTGATAAGCCCCGAGACAATGTCTATAAAGCTCAATGCAATTTTCGATTGCTACATTCTTCCATTCTTCTTCAGTTTTCTCTACCATGTGGAGACTGCTTGTATTTTCAGCGTTATTTGGTGAGAAGTTTAGATTTTTAACATTTCGACTGTATCTTTGGTAAGAATAATGCTATCAAGTGGCGAATTTGAAAAAAAAAAATAATTTTTCAGCTTTTCAGTTTTTTTTTTGTTTCAGTTACCGTTTCTAGCGACTGTCCAAATGACTTTGACATTGTTCACGACGGAAAGTGCGCTGGAAAGGTGCCAAAACGGAGGTAACGTTCACGTTTTGTTCATAATACTACCAGAATCAACGCCGTTGCAAACTAATCGACGGATGTAGTAGCGAGAAGTAGAGAGAAAATATCGCAACACACCACATTTGTTGAAGTGCCTTGCCAATGTTGGAGAAATTCGCTCTTCATTGCATTTATTCACCAAAGCTTTTATTCTCGCAGTAATTGCCTGAATGCCCTAACAATAAGTTGACAATTCAGTTGCAATTGGGCGGATCCCTCATGCATGGCAATGTCTTGCAACAGCACAGATCTTCGCCCGTTCAATCTCAAGCCTGTAATCATTCATAGTGCAGAGGTAAGAGTTATTTATGATTGGGGGCTGAGAAAAATGCGCCTCTTTATTTTTCGTTCATTATCGACATTCTGTCCGGTAGTGTAGTACGAAAAATAAATAGTTATATCGAAAACCGTATAACATGTTTTTTCGTTAAGGAACAATCTTACTGGACCAAGCAAGCAACTTCCAATAAGAAAGGCATCTTTCTAGGTACAGAAAATATCCAATTTTATTTCTGATAATAAAATCTCAATTTAGGACTTGTCTGTAACAATCTTACAAATATCTGGGGATGGTACGATGGCTCGTTTATTGACTACAAGCCTTACAACAACTTCGACAAAAGTAATTTATTTTGCAATTTGTCTTCAAAAATAAATTCGTTTCTAATCCATCCTTTAATAGATCTCGGTAGTTGCACGCTCCCACCAGCTCGCAATTGCCAGGGATATTGCGGTCCGATTTGGTGGATTGAGAAAGACACTGGCCGATGGACTACCGGTCAGTTTTACTCCTTCCACTTGTTGTAGAATAATCTCGACCATTATTTCCTGTCGTGCCAGCTTAAAAAACAAAAAAAAAACAGTTCGTTAAAAAAAATTTTCGTTCAATGACAGAGCGTGCGGAATGCAGGAGCAGATTCTTCATTATGACAAACCTTTTTTTTTTGAAGCTAAAACGCTGTCAACTTACAGCAAACTCGGATCATGGTTCGTACGATCTCTTCTGTACGGGACAGCTTCCGCCTCTGGAACCCCATGACTTCTGCGATGATGGTTTCGTATCAGACAGGACACGCGATCAGTGTTACAAGGTAACACATTATCTGTTGGTCACTTTCTCATAGTCGAGAGCTCCAGCCGGACGCTTCAATCTTTGCCGTTATGTGTAGAAGAAAATATTTAGACATAAAGGGCGGGACTGTTGAGGCGCACTTCACATTTCTATTGTAAATACTAATATGTAATGCTTTGTATAATACTTTGCAGATTGGCTCCCCCGCAACCGATTTTACCAGAGCTCAAATGGCTTGTGCCGATGCGAATGCTGAACTTGCGTCAATTCATAGCACTTGGGTTTGTTTTTTAACCGTATTTTTATAAATCCTATTATATTTTCAGGAAAATGCCTTCGTTCGCCAATTGGCCGTCTCCAGTGGAGCAACAAACGGCATATTCCTTGGGGGAACAACGGACGATAACCAAACCGAATTCGCGTGGGCAGATGGCACGGAATGGTACTACGACAATACATATCCGGGTTGGTTTCGGGACGTATAGCGGGTTATAGTAATGCGTTAGTGGGTTACGGTAGCGGGTCTTTGAAACTAATAAACCTTATCAGGATATCCAAAGGAGGGCAACGGAGAGTGCCTTCTCATGGACACATTCTCTTCTTCCGGAAAGTGGATTAATGCCGAATGCGCGTCGAAAATGCCATACGTTTGCGTGCGCCGTAAGTTGATTTTTTATTTGATCGATGTATATCCATTTGTATTTGCTAGGCCCTTTTCTGAAAATAACAATTTAAGCTGAAACACCTCCAGCCTGCGCTCCGGGACCATGGAAGGAGGGAGATAAGGCAATTAAATACATTTTCATTTAAAAAAAATACTTTTATCACTCCAGATCACTTCTCCTGGCTATCCATACGATGCCTCGACCGCATGCGATTACATTCTCTCTGTTGACGCAGGAAAGTATGTGGAAGTCACGGTAAATACTATATTTTCGAATGAGAAATTAATTTTAATAATTCAGATTGAAGAGCTCCAGGCGAATTCATGCTGTGATCAACTGCTATTGACAGATTCTAAATATGGTGGAGCACTGGTCGCCAAGTTGGAGCATAAATATCCGATATTTTCCTCGAAATTGACATTCAGATTGAGTGGACAAATCATCGCTGGCAACCCCAAGACGTTTATCTCAGCTTCAAATTTCATGCGCGTTTCGTGGCAACCGACTGGAGCAGTAAATGTCAAGGGATTCAAGGTATTATTTAGGACATTAATGAAAAATATAATCATTACAATTACAGATGTCCTACCGTGCGGTTGATACGAGGGAAAGTACGTTTTCCTAACATTGTGCAATATTGTAAAATTCATGCGATAAAGTTGCTAATTCAAGTGATTTTTGTAGTCACTACAACAACAACAACAACAACCACAACGCCAAAACCAACGACTCAACCTGAAAAGTTTCGATTTCATGTTACAATCCAACGCAATAATTTATTATAGAACCACTCAATCAACTACAAGTTCGTCGACTACAGTAAAACCAACATCGACAACAGGACTTCCGATCACCACTTCTGGAGCTCCATTGGCTGGTGTGTTATATGAGGCTGTTCGCCTAAGGTTCAACAAGCCTCCACAGTGGTCGGGAACAGGTAAAAAATCAAAATGTCTAAAAAGTTGGCCCTAGGGGTTATTTTTGATCCTCTACACGCTGGTACACTCGATTTCGCAATATGTCCCCTCCCCGCTCCAGGGGAGTCACCCCCCATTTTGCCCCAAAACGCGTTTTTCGCGTTTTTCTCGTCAGGAAGTGCCCAAAATGGGGCGAAATTCCGTGCATTAGGGCAGAATTTCGAGCTCTATCTCGTGGTTATGTTGAAATGTGATGATTCTTTTTCGTTCTCGAGAAAAAGTCATTTTTTGACCCAGAGGATATGCCCGGAAAAGCCGTTCACAGTTGATAGAGGAGGTTCTCCTGATTATTTTGGTATATTGGACTTGTATATAAAGCGTACATTTTGATGCATTTGGGGGGTGGAGCGAAAATGGGACACAAAAAAATTTCGCGAATACCCCCTTGTTGGTACTCATTTTGTAGAGCTCGTTAAACTGATCAATTTTTGTGTTGGACATTTTCATGAAAACGTTTCATTAAGAAGTTACAGCTTTCGAAAAAGTGCTTATCGGACATCTCGCGAAATCGGCCACTTTGAGCAATTGTAACTCCTTAAGGAAACGTTTCCACGAAAATGTCCAACACAAAAATTGATCAGTTTAACGAGCTCTACAAAATGAGTACCAACAAGGTGGTATTCGCGAAATTTTTTTGTGTCCCATTTTCGCTCCACCCCCCAAATGCATCAAAATGTACGCTTTATATACAAGTCCAATATACCAAAATGATCAGGAGAACCTCCTCTATCAACTGTGAACGGCTTTTCCGGGCATATCCTCTGGGTCAAAAAATGACTTTTTCTCGAGAACGAAAAAGAATCATCACATTTCAACATAACCACGAGATAGAGCTCGAAATTCTGCCCTAACGCGCGGAATTTCGCCCCATTTTGGGCACTTCCTGACGAGAAAAACTCGAAAAACGCGTTTTGGGGCAAAATGGGGGGTGACCCCCCTGGAGCGGGGAGGGGACATATTGCGAAATCGAGTGTACCAGCGTGTAGAGGATCAAAAATAACCCCTAGGGCCAACTTTTTAGACATTTTGATTTTTTACCTGTTCTCGACACTTGTTGATCCTAAGGCAAACAGCCTCATATGCTTTCAACAAGTGCATCATTCAATTGTTTCAGGCTCGGCGCTAATGTTCTTGACGGTGCTCACAATTTGCTTGTTTGAATAAATTGTTCAATAAAATATATTTATCTTGGCCATTGGAAATTTATGCATCATTAATGCCAATGATTACCTCAGCTACCGGTAACAGTTGTGAATGACAATTGACAATGAATGACAATGTGAATGACAATTGAATATTGGGCTCTGATCAGACGATACAGAGATCAGCGAGTCAATTCATCGGAACCAAAGATGCTGAACTAACGCTTTGCCGAACATTATCACTGCTGCCGTTATAAGGCCGTTGTCTGAAAATTAACATATAATAATTATACAAAATAAACTCCATGAATTCTAGTTATGATCAGTCATCGTCATCAAAGATGAGAACTCTTTACCGGGTTCGGGGGAATGCTTATCACAGTTTTAGCCAAAGATATGTATTGTTTCTTATCGTGCGTTTGAAATGCTCAGCAAATGAGATGTGCTATTTAGCGAGCTATTGATTGTCTGGGAGAGAGGAGGGAGAAAGGAAGGGGGGAGGAGGACGCTTGATCTACCGCCTCCTCCCGGCCTCTTCCCTTCTCCGCCCCCTCGAACGTTCGTCAAAGGTCAGATACGAGTGGAATGGAAAATAATCTCACGATACGCGTAACCAAATGCAAATGAGGGTTGCAAATTATTTTGCAAATTATTATTTTTTCTCCTAAATCCTATCGCTAAATCAGTTAAAATCACTTTTGGTTAATACATTTTTGAATATGATACTTACTAGAGCTCCAACTGCAGGATATCGTCTCTTCATTCCTCCCCACTATCTCACCGGTTAGAGGGTCGAGAGAGCGTTAGGATTGAAGAGACGGCAGCTCGTTTCTCGAACACTTACCCATTCGTTTCTGCATCACTAGATGCTCTCCAGTGAAGAGTACGGCAACGAAAATTACAACGGTGCCAAGAAGAGCAGGGTTTAGCTAAATGCCAATTTTCATTTTTCCATAAATCAATTAAATGGTACCTTATTCCTGACGAACTGTTGAGCGATCATCACGACAAGAGTAGTGAGTGCAACTAAAAAATGTGGATAGAACAATTCTTTCTGTTTCTTTTTGCTCGCCTTCTTAAAATTACAGTGTTCTGTCTCCTCGACCATGGTCATTGGTGGCGCGTAGAGCTCGAGAAATGATACCGCAGTCTCTTCATTTTGCACACTCTCTCGCCGGTTCGATTGACGAGCCGGCAACTGTCTATTACCAATAAATCACTCACTGATGCACACGAGGGGCCAGTTGTAGAAGGCGGGATCGCGGGTGAGCGTGTACTTGATCTCCGCCTAGGAAAGAATAGGCAGTATTTCAATACTTCAAAGGCAACAACCAGAAAGGATAATTTCTATTAATAATGACAAATCTGTATGCGCTTCTCTCATTTTGAATGATATCTCATTGGTCGGAGAGAAAAAAGGAGGAAAGTGGCGTTCCAATTTGTCATGAATAGTAAGGATAATGGCTATTTTTCCGGAAATCATGAATGATTCTCAGATCGTTAGACAATGTGATACTCTTTCACTCACATTCTTCAAGTGACTGGAGCTCCACGCGATCACTCTCTTCTTCTCGGCAGTGACTGAATGGTCGATGAACCATTGTCCCGGAACGCCCTGAAATGTAATTAATTAATCGACTTGCTGTAACGGTTAAAGTTAAGGTTAAAGTTGCTTCCACAATCAGGGCGATTTTACAGTTGTCATTTGACAACCACACAGGTAAGGCCCGGTATGGCGAGGCCTACGTGATCCCTTGTGGGTAACAGTCGTGAACCCCTTTCAAAATCTGATTTTCAAAATAATTTATTCCGAACTGTCAAAAAATTACCTCCAACGTGACATTCTCATGCACAAACATCCCGAACTCTTCAACGTTAGGCAGAGCAAAGCACACGGTACAGTTGTGGCTGTCGTAGGGCATCGAGTCGAACTGCAAGAATAAGGTTATTTACTATATCTTTTAAATTTATTTCGTTTACCATAAGCGAAGTGAAAATGCTAATGGTCTTCAAAATTGTGGACCCTTCAGGTATGAGCAAAATAAAAGCACAAGATACGATTTCTATGAACTTACAGTCAAGAGGCAGTCCGTTAAAGTGTCGAATACGACGGTGGAATGCACAAGTCCGTTGTACCAGACCTGCGATGGGACTGATTTTGTTTTTATTTTATGAAAACCCCTCCAAAGGGTATGATTTTTCCATAATGCTGTACATTTTTTGTCCTACCAAGTACTAACCGTTGTAGCGCGCTCGGCATCCAGAAATTCCTTGAGCTCCGTTGTCCTGAAATTATAATACATAAATAAATAAATAAAACAAAAATCTCTGACTTTTCGCAACGTTCAAACTCGAATAATTTGTGCAAAATTCCGCCATTCGTGGTCATCTTGACGTAGGTGGCATTATTGTTTTCCTCCGGTACCCAACGCAGCTGTGGATTTGGATGTTCGAAAAACTGCAAATATTTGTGTTTGGAATATTAAAAATACGCTCACGTATGACAGTAGCACTCGAGAATAGATTTCATGTGATCCCTGATCCTGAAAAACGCGTAATTTGAGCAGAAATGACGAGAAATCCTCCAAAAACAGGTATATTTTCTCCGACCACGAGTTGCAGTTGAAGCTGGTGCAGGATTGCGGTGACTTCAAGACGTCCTGTGAAAAATAAACCAATTACAAAATAAATATCTGAAAAACAAACATTTGCACCTACCTGAACTATGACTTCTGTCCCTTATCAAATCGAGCAGCATCTGTAAGAAATGAACTGGAATACTGATTCTCGAAGAAATTTACCGTTGCATTAGAAGGATACACTGCCATTGCCAGTGAAAGATTAATGAGAAGCAACAGAACGCACGGATCCCAAACAAACATGACATCCACTGAATAGGTTATGATAATTCAGGTAAAAATCCACGTCAAAGGGCTACAATAGTACAAAAGATGAAATGGAAAAGAAAACTGCATCAGGGAAGTTTGGGGAGATTAATGTGACTAATACGGAGATGAAGCAAGAGCCGGGTTGTCACCAAGGCAAGGCCCGTGGATGAGGCTCGAATTTCGACAGAAAGTAAACATAGACACGGCCTGAAGAAGTAAGCGGAAGGAAGAAGAGGCTCAACTGTTTTCAAGTGCGGGGTATCCTCAAACAGAACTCTCGTCCACACTCTGCTTTGCAGGCAAGGCCCGTGGATGAGGCTCGAATTTCGACAGAAAGTAAACATAGACAAGGCCTGAAGAAGTAAGCGGAAGGAAGAACAGGCTCAACTGTTTTCAAGTGCGGGGTTTCCTCAAACAGAACTCTCGTCCACACTCTGCTTTGCAAAAAAACACAATTCGCAAATACCAGAAGTTTATTAATAGAGAAAAATGGTTACAGGGATATAAATTGTGGATGAAGGTCAACTGAGACCGAACAAAAGACCTCTCTCCGGAGTGGCGAGAGAGTGTGATCAATGAAGAGACGATTGCTTGTATTTCGAACTCAATCAGAGATATTCGGCAACACACTGGCAATCAGAATTTGGAAGTCGGTAGAAAATGAGCTGTATACGAGGACGATTGAGGCTGGTCTACTGATGCTTCTTGGAGAGTTTCTTGATTGAGGCGCAGGTATCTTTGAGCTTGTGCAGAAGATTCCTACAGAAGATTGCAGCGTTGATCGAAGAGATGGCGAGACCTGGAAATAGCTTGTCCGTGAAACGGATATTTCCAAAAATGGGAGCATGATTTGCCTCTGGCACCTGTACTCTTCTAAAATTGACACTCCCAATTAGCGTGACCGTTTCGTTCAGGAATCGAGCTAGGGGCGATAGGAACCTTTATGCGTATAAACTCACACCACATGTTCTGCATGAGCACCTGTTCCGCGGTCGCGGCCATCACGCAGAGAAGAAGGACGAATGCGAGAAAGGCAGAGATGGCCTGGAAAGCACAATGAATATTACAGTGACTCCCTTATTTTACATGCTCGCTCGCCACTCTAGTCGGAAAGGGAATGAATCCAGATAATGATTGGTACCTCTTGTTGATAGGGAATATGTGGGCAAAATGCCTTTCCTCATTCTATTACAACAAAAATAACTCCATACTTTGTCCTTGTAGAACAACTGAATGAGCATTGTGGCTAAACCGGCGACGACTGCTGAAAAATCACAATTTCTAGCTATTTCCATGATATTTTTGGGGTGAAGCGGTAAAAAAATTCCGAAACAGATCTTTCAACTTTTTAAAAAATGCAACTAAACGCTCACCCACGAACAGCTCGGCTCCTCGGAAGAACGGCAAGCCGCCCTGCGTCATGCGGACCGCGAAGAGCTGCCATAATTTATTATTTGAATAAATAAAAATAAACCAGTTTCGACAATTAATATTTCGAAAATAAAGAAGAGAATTGTGTTCACATCGCACTTGAAGTAGAACGCGAGCATGCCGCCCGCGAGGGAAAGAAGGAGGGCGATCGAGCGCATTTCTGAGTAAACTACGATTATTTTAGAATTATAGGCACTAAAAATTACAGTCAATCGTGGCTGAGCGCATTTCTCTGTTTATAAAAAATAGAACACGATCAAAGGAACGATGATATCCGGTTTCAGATATTCGGAAATAGATTCCGCTTGAAACAAAAAATATACTATAATGCAAAATAAAACACACAAATGGCAAATGTTGCCTCCGAGTAAAGGTAGGTAAAGCAACTCTCTCACTCGAGTCAGTCCTGCCTGAGAGCAAACATTATTGCCGATTTCTCTAACTCTCTCCGTTTCCCTCGCTCTCTCATTTCCTCTGACCTGAGAGGGATCAAAATATGGGCGAAGAAAAGGTAAGCGTCGTAAATTCTCACGCCCTTTCCCCGGTCTGGACTAGTTACGAAGGTGGAATAAAAGATGGACAGGAGGGCTTGGATTTCAGTAGGAGAAGGGGGCATGAACTCGTGAACTCGTCGTAACAGGAAAGAACCATTTATTCACACCGTGTCTAAAAGACTTTTTTTGCGTGAACATTTCCGAGCATTCAACTTACAACAACGGTAAGCAATGATGGTATTTGTGTGATTGAACCATTGTTAGCAACTGATGATTCAGTGAATTATGAATCAACCATTTATTGATGCACGTATTACAAGCATACAATCACGAGGGAAATAGCGCACGAGGAACCACGAAAGTCAATTATACGTTGAGGTCCCCGTTGAGGTTTTTCAGTACGTAGTAGGAGATTCAGTGTCACAGAGTGCGAAGAACCCGATCCCCTTCATAATGATGCTTCCCCCTGCAGGCACTATGCCTTGAATCAGGATAAATGTATGTATGTATGTATGTAGTAGGAGATTATGTTGCAGAAAATGGCGAAGCACAGGAATGGACCGACAAAATGATCTGAAAATTTGGGTTTCATGCATTTAATATCAGATGAACTAACACTAATCTGAAACTGTTTGTGCTATTGAAAAATATTTTGAACGATAATTATTATGTACATACCCATGATAAAGATTGTCCTCTCGGCAAACCTTCGAAAATCCACTGGGTCCACCATGAGAATAATAGTCGATTTCTCAGTGCGTGAGGAAGGCAAGGTGCCTCGAGTGAGTATCGGATATCGGTGGCAAAGGGTGAACACAGTACACTTGCAAGATTCAACAATTTATTGCAATATCGAAAGCAAACAAATCACTCTGCGAACAGTGCATGAGTAACCAAGGTTGTCATGTCTAACATGCTCTCGAGTTCACCGAACATGCAATGTAGTAGGAGATGAAGATGCTGAAGAAGGCCAAGAATAGAAATGGACCGAGAAAACGGACTGAAATGCAGTTCAAAATCTCTTAATAAAGGAGAGATGTCTCCCTGTGCGTGTATGTTTGTCCACTATTACGAAAGTCACGTAGACAGGTCACGAAACTGTAAACAAGGTCAAACGTGTTGAGCGCGCTTTCTATATTGCGAAATGGATGGGCGAAATCGGCTGGTTTATAAATATATCCTACTCTTTGATCTGTTAGAGATCACAATCAAGATATTATTGATAATTATTGCTCGCACTAATTTTACAAGTGAACGATAAATATGCTTGACTTACCAATGACAAAGTTTCCAAGTTCAACAGAATCCATGAAAACTATATGGAAATGATCAGGAGGTGTGAAAGGAAGTCAATTTCTCAATGAGCGAGGAAGGCGAGGCGCTTCGAGGGAATATCAGGTATCGAGGAAAGTAAACACAGGCAACTTGTGACTGCGGATAAGCGATGAGGACGAATTTACATTGAATCATTTATTGAAATACATTAAATTCACACATTAACTAAATAGATCATGAGAAAATTAAATATAAGAATATCATCCTCTCCACTATCTCCGTCCATTACGGTTTCTCCACTCATTGATCTATTAGATTATGCTCTTGTAGATTCCTTAGCAGAAATAGGAAGAACAGAGAAATACAGCGATCACATTGTCTGAAATTTATATTTTTTTTCGTACTGAATATTATTTTTACAACTTTGAAATGTGGGATAGCATTATTTGCTTACTAATTTTAATGTAATATCTCCCATAAGGCAACTTCAGTACCGGGGAGATCATAAGTATAGCAACGGCAACACTATTCCAGAAAAATAAGTATATGGCTGCAAAGCACAGTTTGTAATTTTTATAACAATGACATGGTCAGAAAAGATAAGAACGAGTGAATGGTTACACGAGTAAGTAAGGAAGGCAAGGCGCCTCGGGAAAGTATCAGGTATCGGCGGCAAAGGGTAAACACGGGCAACTTGTGACTGATAAATAATTAAGAAGGAATAAATAATTAATTTGTGTTTCATCATCTTAATCGTAATCATTTATTCGCAAGTCAATCACGCTGTGAAGACACTTTTGGAGTAGGAAATGAATAAATTTATCATCATTCGATAAATCAACACACTATTAATCGGACCACATCTTGATTGGCAGACTCACACATGGACAGCAGTCAAGCTTTCACAATAATCTCTCCTTTCGCATCTTCCTTCTTCCATTCCAGAAACGGCTCCAATCTGTTTTGATTATCAACAATCCATGCGATAGAAGCGACGGCCAGCGAGATGAGCGCGATTGAGGAACCGAGGAACCAAGCCAGATCTGAAGTTGGATAAATATGGATGTTTTCTGCAATTGAACGATAACTCACTTCTTGTACTCGTTTGACACGGCCAATTCATGTCAGGTCAAAAATGTCGGAAATAGTGAAATACTCACCGCTCCACGAGAAGAAATGCTCGGCGCACGTGTAGTTAGTGACGAATATGATGAGTAGTCCAATAAGTATCGATAAAATCTGAAATTGACCATGAAATTTTGACCTGTGTTTTACAATAATAACTACGTTTACAATAATTATTACGGTCGTTTACTTACCGTACTCCGGATCATGAGCTGCGCGATTGCAGCACCCAGAAGCGCGATGGACACTAAATTTTCAGTTTTTGATATTTTTGCCTTAATTTTTTTGTATTTCTCACTCAATTGCCAGAGCTTCCAATTGTGGTAGGCATGATAGCGTCTGATTGCGTAGCTGAACTTTACCTGAAAAAAGATTTTCATAAATTTATTGAAAAAAAATAAATCGAAACCATGGTCATTTTTCCTCGCGTTCCAAACGGCGCGGCATTTTTCCGAGCATTTTTCCAGGCACTGGTGTCCGTCATCGGTACCACTCCCCAAGCTTCCCAGTCAGGGTATCCCTGCAAATGCTTTAAATTTGATTAAATTAAGAAATTTAAATGTAATTAGATTTAGAAATTTGAGAGGACGTTGCAAAACTGTCTTTGCACAAACCTCAATACGGATATCATTAGCTACACTGAATCCGGCTTCTCCTGGTTTGTAAAACGACAGACAGATATCGCACATGTGAATATCATTGGGCCGGGCGTTGAACTGTAATTAATGATCTTGATGATATTCGGTGCTATTTCGTCATCCAAGGCTATTTCGTCAAATCGAGTTACAGAAAATGCGCGGATTAAAGAGACTGCGGATAAAATTTCGAATACTACTTCAGGCCAAGAGAAAGAACCAACCGGAAAAGAGTGAATACTAGACGTATTGAGGGCAATAAGAGTGCTGACTTGTCCGTTCGATGAAACCTGCCATAAAATATTGATCTTTGATCTCTAGTTTGCCCTTACCGTGCTGTTGAAATAGATGCCAGTATCCTTGACGCGCAGCGCTCTAAAAGTTCGCGAAATACTATACTTGTCGACCCATTTTTACCTCTCACATCCATCGATTGTCAATTCCCATAGCGAAGCGCGTTCGACCACAATTTCAGAGATATTGCCGAACGATGCGGGATCCCAGCGTAGATAGGGGTTGGCGTACACCTAGAATGACTGGATCGCGCACCATAGTGTGCAGATAGTAATTTGTTGGAAAAAAATGGAGCAAGTATTTGAATAACTGGAAGAAAAATGCGAAGCTTACGTAAGAGAGAACGATGTTCGTATCAACTCGAGCTGCAGCCACGTCCTGGAATGTGTTTTTCTGTTAGAAAATTCTAAATTCTGCAATAAAATGATTACTCAGGGGTGATTTTCGGGAAAAAATAGCATTTCACTCACAATTTTCTCCACTTCAAGTCGGTGAATCGCCCCATCGACTCGGAAGTGTTCGTTTTCTAGGAAATGCATAATCAGTTTCATAATAATCGATTACAGATAAAAATGTCTTGATGTTTATATGGAGCTAAACTTACTCATGTACTCGTCCCTTGTTTCATTAGTAATTCGTTGTAGATGACTTCTGAGATTCGCTTCTGATGAAGCGTCCGGAAGTTGTCCAAGGACAGCACTGATCATGGCTATTAGTCCGAGCAAGAGCATGGCTGCAACGGTGCTATCATTGGAGAAATTGGTTTCGTTAAAATTGACAATAACTGAAAGGTTGCCAGTAAGCCAGGAAAGAGCTGCCGAGTGAGTATCAAGTGTCGGAAAGAGCAAACACAGGCAACTTGTGACTGCGGAGAAACGATGAGTAAGTCCTTACAACTAAAGAAACTATCAGTGTTATAATTTTATCACAAAAGGATGTGCATCTTGAGCCGAAATCGAATTCACATCTCAATAAGTCCTTTATTGATACAAATTCACACAATAACAGATTGTGCTCAATAAAGGCAGTTACTGTCTTCCCACTCCATTTACGTGGAACCAGTAGGCAACTTTGTCGGAGATTGTTCCGCAGAAATACAAGAAGCAAAATAGTGCAGCGCCGATCTTGACTGGAACTTTTTTTCTTATAAATTTGCATGAGAATACATACGGATTCGAATCTCATTGCTCGAGAATAATTGATATCCCTGCTTTTGCTGTTCTGGAGACATTGCAGATACAGCCACGGCAAGGTTGAGCAAGGCGAGTCTGAGCATGACTGTTAGAGTTCGAAATACGGGTAATCGTCTCTTCATTTCACGTACTCTCTCACCGGTCAGAGAGGCGAGAGAGTGTGTGAAATGAAGAGACGATTACCCGTATTTCGAACTCTAATGACTGTAAGGAACAATGTCTAGTTCACGAGAACAACAACGTCGGGAAATGTTTTAGATCCAAGGATAAGTGAGAAGACTTCTTTCTCACCCGAGAAAGGTATCACTTGTCGGAAGCGTTTCGTATTACGGCAAAGGACAAACACAGGTGGCAAGAGTGAGAGGTGAGTTATAAATTGATCTTCCAAAACCTCAGTAACAATATTTTCAGATTTCGCTACTTTGAATCTTTATCCAATGAGTTCTTCTCGTTTGATAATGTCGCTACTTCGCATCTTTTCAGCTTCCTCTTTCCATACTTGGCACTGCACATTAGGGTTGAAGGTTCGATATTGAAACGCCGAATTTTACAAATGTCGTTAGCGAATCTTTTATCACATAGAATCAAGAGATCGAGTTAAGACAACCGGGAACGGATAGAGATAGAGAATTGGCTAATGACAGTGAGTGAAGAGGCACGCTAATACCGATTCTCGGAGGTGCCGATGCCGACCGTGTAATAATTTTATTGCTCCATGATGCCCTTACCTTCCTCCACCTCTCCATAATTCGCGCCTCCCTGGCAGCATTATTCTGGTAGGCTATAATGGGGAGGGAAGCGAGCAATACGCCGACAAGAAGTCCGACTGCAAAATGTTTTATTTAATTATTTACGATATTTTTCAAAAAAATGCAATTGGTGTGACTGCAAGTTTAAAGCCTTCTAAAGGACAAATATAAACCGAAAGATGCAAATTCAAATGAAAAGCGTACTCACCCAAATTTCTCCAATAGAAGAAGTAGCAGGCCGTTTGGAAATTAGCAGCGACTACGATAATGATGCCAGCAGCGAGGGAGAGCATCTGCGAGAGGAATATTTTGTCTCTCTCTCATCTTGCAATGCTCTCTCGTTTCTCTCATTGACGAGAGATAAGGCAAAATGAAGAGACGCTTCGCGATCACAGAGGCGAGATAGCATGTCAAAGAAGGAAAGAAATGAGTAAAAAATAACCCGGTTGCTGTGGAGAAATTGCAGGAATACTGCAGTGACGATGGACATAACAGCTGAGAATTAGAAATATGCAACATCAAAAATTGTGCACTCATCGCTTCAAGAACGCTTCAAGAATCTCACCCAGTTCAACATGTGTCAATCCGTGATGAGCTCTGGAGAAAGGCAACTTGATAGCTATCTAAACAAATATTTGGTTAATTGAGTGAAATGATTGCTGCATTGATATCCCACAAATGATTTCGTGACAGTACAAAAAGCAGGTGAACTTTCCGGAGAGAAAAGTGAGATGTCAGAGGAGCGCAAAGGACAGATGGAGGCTGAGGGAATCGAACCAGCGACCTTCCGTGACACATGACGGCTGCTCTACCACTGAGCTAAGCCCCCGTGATTGACTCTCCTCTCACTCGTTGCAATGGTCTCGAGGGTAGCGGCTGTGAACCCAGTCCGACAAAAAATATCATTTTCAAACCTTTCTGTTCCTGCCATCGTTATGGTCCTTCATGAAGCCTTCCGACCACACTTCAGCGCCGTCGTTGGCGTCCCAATCATTTGAGCTGCTCTGCAATATAATGATGACGTCGGAATGAAGTATTGGTCTCTTCATTCGTCACGCTCTCTTGATACCGATGAGAGATGAGAGCTCAACCCTATTGAATTTCGTGTTGAGTAAATCATGCATAAGTAGTGTGATCAAAAAACAATTGAGCTTGAAATAGAATTAAAAAAAAGAACTCGCCCTAACTCGCAAGTCTTCTCCCGCCACGACTTCGAACATGTCCACATTGTCAGTGCTCAGGCAGACAAGGCAACTATGGCTGTCGTGAGGTTTTGCGGAGAACTGGAATAGAATACTTGTATTTTTCGGGCGAAAATGTTCAAACTGTTTACGCTATTTTTCGTTTTTTTATACTATTTTTAACTTCCATTCAGTCTCTGTGATCAACCATTGGAGAGGCGGTAATATTATTTGAAGAAAAGAAAGGAAAGATTTCAAACTAACCGACAGTTTGCAGTTCGAGGAGGTCCAGATTGTCATGGGAGTTCGCACGAGACCCTCGTTGGATACCTGTAGGATATTTTATGTCTAAAATAATATTTATCCCTTTCAATACCATTAGAAAAATCAGGAAACTAACTGTGCTGCGATTGCCGACAGTAGCCTTGGCTCTCAGTGTTCTGTAATTAAAAATAAACAATGTGTTTATTAAACATTATTAATTAGTTGATTGCAAACCTTCTACATCCATCAATTCTCGGTACGAACAGCAAAGAAGTGTCCATTTCAACCTCGGTGATATTGTCAACCAACGCGGGATCCCATTGGAGAAACGGGTTTTGGAAGAGCTGAAATTGGAGAGATCATAAAAATGGGATAACAAAGTTTTGAATCCGAGGAAGTCAAAATGCTGATACTAAGAAACTCACTGTAGTGATATTGAAAGAAATCTCAACTGTTTGTGGCTTCTTCTCATTCTGGAATAGTTCGATTTCCGAATATGATTGAAATTCCTACCACACTTTCCAGCTCGACATCATGGATTGTGGCCTCCACACCGAACTTATAGTCCTTAATTTTATCGTCGAATATTCCTTAATATTTTTATACATATTATTACTCTCAACCGAAGAAGTCAACTAACCCTTGAATGATTCTCCCCTCTTGTGGAGTACTTGTTTCATTTGTCTCACGAGTAAACTTTTCATTCGTGCAACGTCGGCTTCAGAAGCCGCTGCAACGACAACGACGAAGAGAAGCAATCGCATCTGAGTCAGTTTGATTTCCAGACTCTCACTTTTCGCATGGAATTCTACAGGCGGTGAGCGAGATATGGGAATAGAAGCGAAGAAAAACGAGAGACCGGCGAAAGTGAGGGAGTTTGGTGATATCACGAATTTGAGAACTCTGCCAAGAAAACCTCGTCATGCAAACGTACCAAACGAGAGTGAATGTGTTTTAATTCCAAGCATTATTCAAAAATGTATGCAATCGGAAATTCAAAGTCAATGCCGGGAAGAAGTAGAAAAATAATAATGCGGAGGAAAGGTAAGGCCCGAAAAGAAGAGGCCCTCGTCGAGTAGAGCAAACAAACGCGCAAAGACACCCACGTGTTTCTCTTCCTCTCTCCTTTTACTTCCTCATGGATAATTCGAAATTCATTGTGATTCAGTGGTTATGATCAACGGTCACGCTCATTACTACGAAGCATTTTCGAGACTGAAATCGAATAATATGTGCGTGGTGTCAGTTTACAACAATTATCCGAATATTTGTCATGCATCATGAAAATGCGAAAATGCATGTTCATTTGTTTATATTTATACTGATTTTCACAATATCGAGATTACAAGTCGAACATTTGGTTTCCGAATATTTAATGCTTGGGGATGGGTACGAAAAGTTAAGAACGACACTGAATGACATTAACTAAACAATGAGAAAGGAAGATCGCATTGTTCAGTATTTCGCTCTGTGATTAGTTTTTCAGAATCGAGTAATCGAAGAAGATGTAACGGACTGTGACAATGACATACTAACTGATGGCTTCGGTACTTCCCTGTCTTTGATACCAATCATCTTTGCGTAGAATCTAAATGCGAAAAAGATCAAAGATCAACAAGGAAAATTTAATTTTCGTTACACTCTGTACGGTTTGACGTAGTAGAGCATCAGTAGAGGGTTGAACACAGAAGGAATCGTTGAACTCTGAGGATATTTGATCGATTTTTACCAATTTTTCGCTTATTTCTCATCAATATGCCCCATATCGAGGGTAGATTTTGCGCCGTGTAATACACTGATACCGGAATAATTGTTCACTTGAACGCACCATGAAAACAGTGCTCTCGAAGAAGGCATGCCGGGCAATATCCAAGCTTTGCAATTCAAAGAAAATAATAGCGATGCAAAGGGACGAGGGAAGCATGGCGTGGTAGGTAAGGGCCTCAAATGCATTTGTTGTTGTGATTATTTTTCAGGAACTGATACTTGAATAGTCTGTGCGACTAAGCGGTGTCATCTGTAATTGGGTGCTTTAAAACCTTTCACCTTCACCAGTGCTTCATGCATTAGCAAACTCTTGGCGCTCAGCATTCCCGAGAGACTTGCTAGTTTGTTCAGTACCTCAAGCATGATTTCGAGCAATCACAATTTCAAGATCTCTAAATGCGAGTGGGTGGCGGTCTCTTCATTCTGCGCGCCCTTCGTAAGCCGCTAATGGTGCTCACTTGTTTTCGATTGCTAAGGATGAAATAGTATGTGACGAAAGGATGCACGCACACCCATAGCACTGATGGGGAACCACCCGGGCTGATGATGTTTATGACATCTAAATATCAGTTGCTTCGGTCATATTCTAACTACTAGAAACACTAACGATAAGGAACGGCGGAAATGTTGATTTCGGGATGCACTTCGGATAGGAAATTCAGCGCAGTTATTTGGTTATCGGCGTCGTGATCATAGTCGAATACGTACTGAAACAATGCTCATCTGGTCGAGGAATGGGGCTCGAAATTAGGGTTTATCGTTCGGAAAGGAATGACTGAGTTCCGAACTCCAATTATCCCCTCATTCCGGGATGGCCGAGAGTCGAACAATGGCCGTTCCAGAACGAGAGTAGATGCATTACGACCGCAACCCTACTCGAAATAGCAGCGTATCTTCATTTCGCACACCCTCAGTGACGGTCGAGAGACTATAGAATATGCGAAATGAAGAGACGGTGACTCATATTTCGAATTGGAAAGCGAATCTTACAATCAAAATGAGCGTTGGGCTAAGTGCAGCTGCCATCATCAACTGTACTGCAGTAGCGCTCGGATTGACACCATTCAGAATGACTCTCCTGTAGGAGTTATTTTTCTTTTCTTTTACTCTTTTTATGTTGAAACTTTGTCGGAACCAGGGCTGGGCAAAAAATTTACGGATCTCTCATTTCGCAATACTCTCTCGCTTTCTCTAACCGGTGAGAGAGCATTATGAAATGAGAGACCATAAAAATTTTTCCCAGCCCTGGTCGGAACATGTGCAAACTTTCCCGTTGTTATCGGGAAATAAACGTGTACCCATCTCGAACTTCGAGCTGTTACTAAATGATTATTACCTGTACCAGAATGACACAGCAATGAGCAGAATTGAATGGAAGAAGAGATGAACCATGATACTTTGAGCGAGAAAGCAGAAACTATCGCCATAGGCAGAGCAGAGACCCTTAAATTCAAATAACATCCTCGAATTGAACATGTTTGTATACTTGATAAATGTAAACAGACCACTGCCCTCGCGAAATAATTCTGCAACGTTGCGCTTCAGTATTTGCAAAAAAAATAAAATCAACAAGCCTTGTCATCGTCAGTAAATCTGTGATGATGCATATCAGATCAGTGACTGCTACATTGAAGAGAATGATGGCATAAGTCTGATTTGCATTGATGATTTTAGGATTCTTAGCTATCGGTAATCGATACCGACCTTTAGTCCCGTGCCTCTTTCGAACAAAATTGCAACAAGTAGCATTAGATTGGCCGGTAATCCGACCAGACTGTAGAAGCCATGGATGGATCGCAGAATATATCGTAGAACCGGCGCTTCTGGCCCATCCATGACTTCGAAATGAAAAATCTGAGAAGTGAAATGAAAGTTCGTAAAAAATACGCACAAAAATATTCTGGTCTTATGAATCCAAGTGTTCAGACAGAATCACGTTCATGATAGATATCAAATGAGCAAATAGATAGAGGCGTGTTTTATGATTTCCCAGACGAAGAAAAAAAAGTTGTAAATAGAGTTACTGTAGGTAAGAATCAGAGCCGTAGCAAACTATTAGCGCGAAAAGGTTAGTCTGACGGCTGTGATTCTCACAGTATTGCCAATTGTAGCAAAGAGGAAATGGTTCACGACTATCGACTTACAGTCGGGATTTTGGCAAGTGGGATTATTGAAAGAAGCTCGAGAGATCACATCGTTTAATTGCCTTGGAGAACATTTGCAGTTCAGAGTATTACCATTTGGTCTGGCAACGAGTCCGTGTCTCTTCCAAAGGGCAATGCAGAGTCTGCTAGAAGAAGAAATGAAGAAAGAAGGAGAAAATAGAAAGATCTTCTGTTACATTGACGACATCCTCATTGCGACTGACTCGAAAGAAGAACATCTCGAGTTGTTGAGATGGGTTCTTCGGAGATTGGAAGATAGAGGAGTTATGATAAATCCAGAGAAATGTAATTTCCTTCAACGATCCGTGAAATATCTCGGACATGTTATCTCAGAAAATGGAGTGGAGATGGAAGGAGAAAAAGTAAAAGCTGTAAGAGAATTCAAAAGGCCAGAAAGTGCCACAGAAGTGAGATCATTTCTGGGACTCGCAAGTTTTAATCGGAAATTCATCAAAGATTTCGCGAAGGTGGCAGGTCCACTTCATGGACTATCATCAACTAAGGAGAGATTCGTATGGACTGCAGAGCACGAGAAATCTTTCATGAAATTGAAGGAAGCAGTTACGAGTGCACCGGTTCTTGTTCAACCCGATTACGGTAGCGCGATAAATGGAACGAGACCGTTTGTGATTACGTCCGATGCAAGTGCAAAAGGGATAGGAGGAGTGCTGTCCCAAATGGATGAAAATGGAAGAGAAAGAATAATTGCCTTCCACTCAAGATGTTTGAGGGGAGCGGAAAAGAATTACTCAATCGTGGACGCGGAAGCGTTGGGAATCTATGATTGTGTGATAAAATGGAAAGGAATCATTTTCGGAACGAGAACTGTGATTCGGACTGATCATGCTCCCCTCGTATGCATGTTTAAGAGATCGAATGTAGCTCCTCGTATTCTTCGATGGGCAACCGCTCTGAGGGAGTTCAACCTGGAAATTGTATATGTAAAAGGGAAAGAGAATGTGATGGCAGATGCCTTATCGCGAGCGCCATTGATAGAAGAAGGTCCAGCTGTTACAATAGGTGAAGATGTGGTGATAAACAGGATAGCACAGATGAGATTGGAAGATGAAGATGAGGAAATGGAAGGAATTGAAGAAGGAATAATAAAGGCAGTTCAAACGAGAAGACAGAAAGAAATGAATAATGAGCGAGAAGTGGAAAATGAGAAAGAACAAAGAAAGGAAGAGTGGAGAAAGCAACAAAGATTGGATGAATGGGTGGAAAAAGTGAAAAATGGATTGAGAGAAGTACAAGAAGGAAAAAGAAACGAAGAAGAAAGAATAGAAATGCCACATTCAACAATGAGATTGACATGGGCTGATTGCAAAGAAGAAGATGGGATACTGTATATCAAGAATAAGGATCATAATGACTTGCTGTATGTACCAGAAACAATGAGGAAAACGATAGTGAAGGAGATACATGAAAATATGATGGTGGGACACACGGGATCAAAGAAGTTATGCCAATTGTTGAAGCGAGAATTCGTGTGGGGAGGAATGGATAATGTTGTGAAAGAGATAATACAAGGTTGTACTCGATGTAGACTAAGTAACTCCCAGAAGAAGTTTGTACCTGAATTGGTGCCCAGAGTGGTCAAAGAACCAATGGAGTTGGTAGCTATCGATCTATTGGATCTGGGAAGAGGATTGAGAGGTGCAAGATATGCACTGGTGATCATCGATTTGTTCTCGAAATTTGCGGGCGCGTACCCAATAAAGGATAAGAGAGCGAATACGGTTGCACGAGCATTCATGGACAAATGGGTCCTTGAGAACACGAGAGTTCCCAAAGCAATCTTATCGGAAAATGGAAAAGAATTCATGAATGAAATAATGGAAGAGATTGCTAGATTATGGAAGATTGAAAGAAAATCTACTCTCGCCTACCATTCGAGAGCAAATGGAGGAGTGGAAAGACTGAATAGAACATTGACTGATATCATGAGAAGAATGGAAGGACGACCAGAAGAGTGGGAAAGTGTCCTACCATATGCAATCTTCGCTTATAATAATACACCTCACAGTGCAACAGGAGAGACCCCAGCTTTCCTTCTGAATGGAAGAGATGGAAAACTACCAGGAGGAGAACCGACCAAGGTGGATGAAAGATATGTCACGGATAGAGATGACTATCTCACCAAAATGCAATTGTTGATGAGAAAGACTCAGAAAGAAGTAAATGATAGAATGGAACAGGAAAGAGAAAAGATGAAGAGAAATTATGATGAGATGAACAAGAACAGGAAAGTACACGAACCACGGATCGGAGATAGAGTCTATGTAAAGAAGGAAATAAGAGGAGAGCTGAATCCTAAACTAGTAATAGAATGGGAGGGACCGTATAGATTAGTAGGAAGAAGTACTACTACAGCGGATTTGAGAAGAATAGAAGATGGAAAAGAAAGAACAGTACAGTTAGATAGATTGAGAAGAGTAAATGAGGAAAAGGAGAATGAAGGGAGAATAAATAGAATGATGGAAAAAGAAGATAATTGCAGGCACACGATCGCTGAGAATACTCCAAATCAGAGCCGTAGCAAACTATTAGCGCGAAAAGGTTAGTCTGACGGCTGTGATTCTCACAGTATTGCCAATTGCTTGAAGATAATAATAGATTTGTATAAAAAAATGTTAAAATATTGAGCTTTCTTTATAACAATGTTTTGATTTTTGTACAATTTCTTCACGAGCAGCAAGAAGATTTTCTCACTGAACAATTTTTCTATTGGAAAAGGAAATATGACGCCGTTTGCGTAAGAATCGAGCAAGGTCCGGCACAGTGAAAAAAGTTGATTCTCTGAAAGTTTTCGTAAAAAGGTTCCCAAGGATGCCGAAGACGGTGGCCATTTTAATTTTTCATGTCGAGCCTCGGTTGGCTCTATATGACGTCACGTCGAAATCGACCTTTTATCTCTCATTTTTCGACCATCTCTTTTAAGATTTTTCTAAAAATACGAAAATATGTCCCAAGGGGTAAAATTTGATGCTGATCACGCCTGTATTGATCTTTTTTCATAATTTTCAAAACCTGATTACTTAAACAATCAAACTTTTGTTGTTCTGATTCTAGGGCTGAGCGACCGGCACAGATCGACGCGCCTTGAAGAGTAGATTTCAAAACCATATACGCTTTTGAAAATCTGCCCTGAGGTTTGCGAATGAGAAAGCAAAAACTGACCCCAAATTTCCCCTAATCGACGTCCCAGCCCCACGATCGACCCTCTTCCCTTCCCCTCTAGCTGCGCTCCCCGCCTTCCTATCGCGAGAGAGTGTGTCGCATCGAGAGAGCGCAGACAGGGAAGAGGGTCGATCAAGGGGCCAAGACATCGTTTCGAGGTGATTTCGCGTCAGTTTATGCTTTCTCATTCGCAAACCTCAGGGCAGATTTTCAAAAGCGTATATGGTTTTGAAATCTACTCTTCAAGGCGCGTCGATCTGTGCCGGTCGCTCAGCCCTAGAATCAGAACAACAAAAGTTTGATTTTTTAAGTAATCAAATTTTGAAAATTATGAAAAAAGAACAATACAGGCGTGATCAGCATCAAATTTTACCCCTTGGGACATATTTTCGTAATTTAAGAAAAATCTTAAAAGAGATGGTCGAAAAAGGAGAGGTAAAAGGTTGATTTCGACGTGACGTCATCTAGAGCCAACCGAGGCTCGACAAGAAAAATTAATATGGCTACCGTCTTCGGCATCCTTGGGAACCTTTTCACGCAAACTTTCAGAGAATCGACTTTTTTCACTGTGCCGGACCTTGCTCGATTCTTACGCAAACGGCGTCATATACCGAAAATGACTCTTACTCAAGAAAGCCATATTTTCCGTAACCTTTTCATTCGTTGTACAGTCGAATACGCCGTTTCCGTATATAAGGTCGGACGATTAGGAATCGAGTCATTTACCCGATGACGATGATAGAGACTAGCCAATGCGAATGAGCAATGGTTATTTTTATAGTAACAGAAGTGATTAGGAGAACCGATTACTTATCTCAAGCACACAAGCGCACATGAGCAACAATTTGGAAAGCGATCCCAATTATTGCAAGCCTCCGTTTAAGCCTGCCTCACGGAAAACAAACAAAAGGCGATTCCGCGTGTACTACTCATTCACAACTTGTTTCTCGAATAAGTGCCTGACTTGACGATATTCACATAATAAATCGTTAGAATTCCGCATTGTTTATTTGACTCGTCGACAACCCAAACACGAGATACAAGAGAAGTCGATTTTTCTTGTATTTTTAAAATCGTCAACACGCTTTTTAAACACTGTTCATTCCTCTTTGACGACCCACAACTGTCGTTCGAGGTCAAACTCCCTCTTCCTTTCCTCGATCCAGTATGCAATACATCTCTTCATCACGTATCGAGCAATCAGAATAATTATCATCAGAACAAAGACGATCACTGAAAAAAACACCATACGCATAGAATAAAATCATTATATTACATAATTTCCTCTGATAGTGAATCCAATAGTAGTAGTCGACATTGCGAGTGATAGTGTAGGTTATCGTGACCTGAAATTAAATTGATTATATTTTTAAATATGCAAATTGTCACTTTTCGCCGATTCAACTCCCTCTTCTTCAGCCCGGGAGGAAAGATGGTGTCATTGAACTCAGCTGTGCTAACTGATGTGAGATGGTTCGAGACAAACCAATCCTTCGGACCCTGAAAGAATCACATTATCGGAAAAAAATGAGTAAAAATTCACTGAAATTGTAATCCCATCATCGAAATTTATGTCGAAAACATCTATTGCATCGATTGAAAGGCAGAAAGTACAGTTGTGACTGTCGTATGGCATGGAATCGAGCTGCAAAGTTATAATACTTTGAAAATATAAAAATAGCAGCGACTTACAGTCATCGAACATGATCGAATCCTGGATAGCGTGACTGTCGTGCTAATATTTCCATCAAATGAGACATGCAATGATCTATTATATTTATTATTATATTGAAAAATTGAACCTTGCTTCTTTTCCAGGGAATTGCAGACTCGTATTCGTATCTCCAGCTGAAATTATTTGTCATTTTTGAAAATAATTTCGAAATTTACCCTGAACAATCGTAGATTCTTGGAGGTCTTAGCTTGACTGTATCCATGTAAATCTCATTTATTGTCTCCTTGGAGCTCCTGAGTGGGCTCCACTTGATATGCGGATGTCGGTAAGTCTAAAAATAAAGTAGCTGCGCTAGAGCGATCTCGATAACGCACGTAAGTAAAAGTTGCAGTTGCATTGATGAGCTGTGAAACTTCGTGTAGAGAGATGGAAAAGTGATCGAAGATAAAAGGAGGAAATGAGTGACGAAGTGAATAATCACAGAATTTCAAACACACACCAAAATAAACTCATTTATCAATACTTTTCAATTATCGTACCGTAATTATAATTCTGTTGTACGGGAGTTCCCGATTACAAGTTTTGCTGTATAACCAAATTCGTTGTCGTGTATTATAAGCGGAACAGATTATTGTTCCCGCGCTTCTAGATTTTGTTTATTCCTCTTCTCTCTTGAAAATAGGTTTTTGCTAATTTTTCTTTATGGTTTTTTGACACTAGTATTAGTCCTTTTGTTGCTCATAGGCGGTTAGTTCGTTTGTTTGTGTTAAGCTGGTTTAATTACCCAAGTTTGAGATAAAGTTGCTGATTTTACGAAGTTTCGTAAGGCGCTGATACACTCAAGCGGGTACAAATCAAAGAACTTCATCGTTCGGGAAGGGATTGACGGTTATTACAAGGGATTTCGAGTTCGCTTTCTTCTTGTTCCGCTCACTCTCACCCCCGAGAAGCAAACGTGGGGGCTGAGCCAAGCTAGCGGACGACTGGAAGGACAACGAAGCTGCAGTACCTCTGATTTCTGAGAAGGACGGCAAGTCCAGTGAAATCAAGTACAAATCGCCATCTTCGGTACCTCTGACCACTGATAAGAGCGGCTAGCTCAGTGGGGTCAAGTGCATTCAACGTCGTCAGTACCTCTAATCACTGATAAGGACGGCAAGTCCAGTGTGGTTACGTACAAATCATCATTCTTTTTGCCTCTGTTCCATGATAAGGGTGGTAAACCCAGTAGGAACAAGCATACCTCGCACAATCAGAGACGAGTCATTGGTTTGACTGTCGACGAAAGTGTTGGAAGAGAAGAGTGCTGTAAGAAGAATCTTCGTAGGAGTATAGGAAACGTGACCTCGCCATCGTGGCTGCGACCAGAAGAAGAGAGGGAGACGCGGTCTCGGCTCTACTCGTTGAGGAGCAGATGAAGAAGAGAAACGATAAGAGTGTCATTGGAGAGGACCTCAAAGAAGCCCTGTTGAGAGGGTTATGTGAGCATTCTCTACATTGCCGTGTAGAGGCTCCAAGGACTCGATACATAATGGATGATTCCATTCCAATACATCTCCACAAGACATACCGAAAGGTACTGGGAGAAACAGAGGAGAAAGTGAAGGCGTATGGGGTATTCCTTCTGGTGAATGGAATATAAGGAGTTCTCCGGGAGGGACAGGAAGAAATACGGAGTGATGACTGGAAGTGGATGGCAACAGGATGGTCCAATTATCAAGAGAAGTTGAATCAATGTATCGAGAACGGGGCGAGATTAGCCGTAATCTGGACGCCCAGAGCGACTAGAACACCCATACTGGAGGAGATGATTGAGAAGATTGGAGAAGGGACCGAGGGAAGAATTTCGATTCTGATTACTCCAGCTCCATTGAAGAAGAATGAAGCGTCAACGGAGGGTTGTCCAATGATGGAGAGCTGGTTGACACTACAAGCGAAGGCACCATCGAATGTGCGTATCATCACAGACTCAGGAAGATTCTGTGACATGGGAGTTAACATCGATCTCATCGGAATGGTGTATGGAGCTGGTCGAGAAGAGTACGAGAAATACGCAATGGCGATTCACTAAGGGAAACGCTGGACTTGGAGTAAAGTCTCGAAAGAAGATAAGGAATGTTTTGCTTGCGGAGGGATGGGTCACTTCGCAAGAAATTGTACGGAAGGAAAGAGGAAGGATAACGAGGAAGAAAAGAAAGAGTATAGGAAGTCAGAAGGAAGATTCCAGAAGGAAGACAAAGGTTATGAGAGGAATGAAGGAAGGAGGGACAAAGGAAGAAATTATCGGAAGGAGGAGGGAAATGAAAAGAGAAGGGAACACAGGGAGAATGATAGAGAAGGAAGACAGAACAGAAAACGAACACACTCTAAAGATTCTGAGGGCAGAATCATGCGAAGAGGGGCGAGGGATGTAGAGAGATGGAAAAGTGATCGAAGATAAAAGGAGGAAATGAGTGACGAAGTGAATAATCACAGAATTTCAAACACACACCAAATTAAACTCATTTTTCAATCACATTGTTTATTCGTACCGTAATTTAATTTTGTTGTACGGGAGTGATCCCAGTTACAAGTTTTGCTATATAACCAAATTCGTTGTCGTGTATTATAAGCGGAACAGATTATTGTTCCCGCGCTTCTAGATTTTGTTTATTCCTCTTCTCTCTTGAAAATAGGTTTTTGCTAATTTTTCTTTATGGTTTTTTGACACTAGTATTAGTCCTTTTGTTGCTCATAGGCGGTTAGTTCGTTTGTTTGTGTTAAGCTGGTTTAATTACCCAAGTTTGAGATAAAGTTGCTGATTTTACGAAGTTTCGTAAGGCGCTGATACACTCAAGCGGGTACAAATCAAAGAACTTCATCGTTCGGGAAGGGATTGACGGTTATTACAAGGGATTTCGAGTTCGCTTTCTTCTTGTTCCGCTCACTCTCGCCCCCGAGAAGCAAACGTTCGTCCTGAATTATTTCTGATGAATATTTAATTTATTTTTTGAAGAGTTACCACTTCGATCAACTCGAAGCGATGAAGAAAGCCTTGCACGTGAAATCCTTTCTGTTCTGAATCCTTCTCGTACGAAAATAACAACAGCAACAACAACAACAACAACAACAACAACAACAAGGCTCCAAAGAAACGTACTTTGATATTCGTCCTTCGTTGACAGCAGAATCTTCTCAACATGCACGTAGATAATCTCCGCTGGTGTCATTCCACCATCAATATTGAATGTCATTGCGATCGCCAGTGAAGGCATTAACAACAGCACGAGCATGTTCGATGTTTTGACAGAAGTGGAGAAGGCGTACGATGGTTGCGATAATGCCTCTCCCAGTTAGGAGGAAGAGAGGGTTCTCAAATTTCCTCTTTGAGTAAACATGCCTCATGCTGCCTCACTCACCTTCCTCCCTATGTTTTGCTGCTCAAGTTTATTATTTCGACAATAATATGCGTTTCGAAATGCAATTGGGACCTGGCTCGGTAATGAGTTACTTAGCAAACGCTACTCGACGACTGAAAGGCGTGACTCAATTTTTCCTTTCGCCTCCTCATGGAAACCTGATCTAATGGCTTGCGAAATTCAAACAGAGTTTCGAGATCAGTCGATAAGCTTTATTCAAAGAGCTGATATCACGATAGAGGAATGAATAATGCGAATAAACTCCACCAATTCGGAGTTTCAAGCGGCCTTGCCAGTCAAGTACTGACAATCCCCTTCCTCATCTTGCTTCTGTCTTTCCCATCGTTTGAGATATGTTTTTGCGACGAAATAAATGGTGATTATAAGCATTACAATGAGAAGAATAACTGAAAAATATGCGTTTGATAGATCAAAGTTTGAATACTCACCAGCCGGAATCTTGTAATGAATCCAGAAGTAGTTGTTGAGATTACGCTTGATCGTGAAGGTGATTTCAACATGAAATTAATTATTCAAGATAGTGAATAAATAGTAAATACAACTTTTCTCCGATTGATTTCTCCTCTTCTTCCAGGCGGAAAGATGTTTGTCTTGTACTCCAACGAACTTGTTGAATAGATTTCACTAACTATCCAATCTTCAGGGTTCTGAAACACACTATTTATTGATTGCGTTAATTTTCTGAGGAAAATGAATTGTGCTTGGATGAAGAAAAGATAACAAAATTACCTCAATCTTTACTCCATCATTGACACTAAAATCGAATCCATCAATGGCATCGATCGATAGGCAGACAGTGCAATTGTGACTATCGTAGGGCTTCGCATCAAGCTGTGACGGAATACTTCAAATGCATGATAACTTAACATTAACCAACATTCATCGAGCAACTCTTCACTGTAGAGTACCGTGCAGTCATCGAGACATTGCCATCGAAGTACACCTGCAATCATTTTTAAAATAAAATTAGATAAAATTATGGAATACCTTGCTTGCGTTGTGATCGATAATCGTCTCATCTTCGACTCGCCAACTGCAATAATGGATTAGGAATAATTGAATAATTAATTAAAAATAAAATGATATAGTTTTACCCGGAGCAATCGTAGACGCGCGGCTGTGCTAACTCTTGAGTGTCCATGTTAATTTCGCTGTAGCCAGTTCTTACTGAGTCCCAGCCAAAGTTTGGGTTGCGGTATGACTGAATCGGGAAATTCGGATGAATTGAGTAAATTTAATAAATCTCACGTGAGTGAAGTCGATGGTGACGTTGACCTGTTGTGATATTTCATTCTGAAATATCTAATATTATTCAAATTTTATCGCAAAAATCACCACTTCGACGACTTGGAGACAATGAATGGCTCCGTGCACGCTGAATCCTTTCTCTTCTGAAAATCAACTAATCATGGCGTGATTTTCGAAATGTGCGAATAATGAATTGTTGAATAATTATATTTGGGCCAAATTTGCTAAAATACCTATAAATCATCGTTCAAATTTGCATAATATTTTTCGATTTTTTTTGGGAAAAAACTCACTCGTATAGCCATTCCACGATTTGAGAGCAGCAGCAGCGATCTCTCCTTCCAGTATGAACATTCCTCCGTACTTCTCCCAATTGATCGCATCGTACATTGCGAAAAAAATCAAAGAAAACCATGAGAAACCAAATCCAACGATCAAGTCCTTCTATTTTCCTAATATCCCTTTTGATCAGTTGTGAAAATACCGTCAACCGGGAGTAAAACGTTCCACTGACGGTATTTTAGGGTATTTTACCGTAAAAAACAGTAAAGGCTCCCATTTCCTTCAGAGTGGATGAAATTTTGCAATTTTTGGAATTTGGGCGTTTTTAGTGATTGTCTTCATGATACAAACAAAAAGAAATTTTTAAAATTTCAAGAAATGGTAGTATCGAAAAGCGCGTGTGTGGTGTAATTTCGAGCCGAGGAGTGTGTGCGCCGTGAATCGGTGCACTTCCCAATTTGCCATCTTAAAAACAAACTGGCATTCAAATGATGAATTCTGTTCTCATGTCGTATTTCAACCGATCTGGGGCTCATCTGGTCGAAAGATGGCAAATTGGGAAGTGCACCGGTTCACGGCACACGCGCCACTCGTCTCGAAATTACACCACACACGCGCGTTTGGATACTGTCATTTCTTGAAATTTTAAAAATTTTGTTTTGTTTGTATCATGAAGACAATCACTAAAAACGCCCAAATTCCTAGAATTGCAAAATTTCATCCACTCTGAAGGAAATGGGAGCCTTTACTGTTTTTTACGGTAAAATACCCTAAAATACCGTCAGTGGAACGTTTTACTCCCGGTTGACGGTAATTACCAGGGGATAACTTTGCCGAGGTGATGGGAAGGAATAAAACCAGTGCGAGCATGGCTGAAAATAGGTAAAATGTTGAGCAAGTAGCCAGAAAAGCAGGGAAGAAAATGTGATATGCCAGGAGAAGGGAGGTTCAGGTTACCGCGAAGAGTAAACACATGCATCGACAGAAGAGATGGTAGGGGTTTGATGCGGAATTCTATTTCGGATAATCAAGGGATCCGAGAGTATGTAAATCGGCAAGTGCGAGTAAGATACGGAAGACGGAAGGAAGGGAAGTGTGGAAATGCCAGGCGTGCGTTGCTCGGCAGTTTCAAGTTACCTGGGTAGGCAAACACAGGCATTGGGAGGAGAATTACTCATTGTTTCCATGCACTGGTCCCTTTTATCATTAGGTATAATACTTGAGAAATGAAGACATAAATTGTTCTAATCGAAAAAAATTCATTAATCTAGAAATTTACCTTGAGGGGGTCCAGTTGGTGTCTTTCCTGGAAGACAAGGGCATCGAGGAAGAGACTCGGCAGAGCAACAACCACAAATTTATTAAGAAAGTACATGATTGGATTTGAATACTTTGCATTTTTATTTAGAAAATCACAGTAAAACATGTGAAACTCGTTTGACAACCGGAAATCAAGCATCATGTCGTTCATTCTTCTTCCGATTCGTTCGTTTCACTACTGCCGTCTTCCGAATTACCAGTTGCGGACTGAGATGGCATCGATACGCGACGCTCTTCACTGTAAATAACAATGGTTGATGCTCGGGTTGTCAGAATGAAAAATCCGCCCCTTCATTCATTGTGCTCTCTCACCGGTCAGAGTGATGAGAGAGCACGCATGAATAACATAACAGATGACATCTAGATCTGTATCAAGAGCTTTTGCATCAACATGATTCGCAGGTATATCACTTGAGTAACTCACTTCATATTTTGTCCTCGTCCTTCCTCGATGATATCTGTTCGGTCTTCGAAATGGAGCAACAGTTTGAGCCAAATAAGCAAGACAATAATTGCCAGGAGAGTTATGGCTGGAATAAATTTCTGATGCTTTGGAACTTACACAAGCGTTTCCAATAGTCCCTTTGTTCAGTAGAAACGAGAGAACAATATATTGAAATCCCCGTAAGAGAATGGAAATATCAGGAGGGTTTGCTTCCTGTTGAACAATCGAAGCGAGCTTTCGCAACTAACCAGAGTGCACAAACTTGAGGATGCGCGCAGCCTTGATACAATGAAGAATCGCAGCGAAAACGACACCGTACGAGCAGCATTTAATCTGAATTTAATTTATTTCCATTATTTCCTCCAATAAATGCGCAAACTCGATCTTTGATGAAGCCGTTGACGACAATTGCAAAAAGACCTCCCGCAAATATAACTCCCAAATTCCAACCTGAAAAGAAATCATAAGTTCTTCAAATTTGATTGGAATAATGGCGAAATGGAAATTCTCACTTAGTCGATAGTGAACAGGAATCCTGCGTGTGAATGTGAACGACATTGATAGCTGAAACATTTAAGTCGGTTATCAGATAAAGAGAATGGCGCAAATAAGCTCACATGACTGGTGTACTTTGGCACTGGAGGACCACGATAGTACTGCAAAAATTGGTAGGACCATGGCAGAACCAGCTCTTGTAACGTGCTGTTCCAGTGGATTTGCTCACTGATGTCCAACTCGGCAGGGCTCTGCGAGATTTCTCATATTTCACAAATTAGTTTCAGTTTAGCTCACCGTGATCTTATAATCTGGAAAGGTAATCATGTAGAATGGTCGCTTCGTAACGATGCATAGACAAACGCTGCAGGTGTGGTGGGACATCAACTACAATAAGTAACTTAGCATTTCGACAGTAAAAAAAATTCGGAACATACCCTCATTGCGCAATGATTGTACGTGCTGAATGTGGCAGAAACTCGTACAGTGCCATCATAGAATACCTGGAATTGCTTTATTATCATGAGCATTGCAACCGAAGCACAACCTCTGCACTGTGCTGAACTACAGATCGGTGTTCTCGGACTCGGATCGTCCTAAAAACACAGACTCCATTTTTTTAAGGGTGGCAATAAAAAAATCTTGGTGTGGCACGATGCTTTCTTCAGAGTTAATTTAGACCTACCTGTAACACCCGTCGATCCTCGGCACATTCAGCTTCGATGAGTCCATGTTGATGGAAGTGATGCCCTCAACCGCGGATGGATTCCATTTCAGGTAGGGATGGACGTATTCCTGAATTGAGATCGTACTTAATAAAGAATGGAAATGTTTTTGGTTTTTTTCCAAAATTTTGTTTTTAACTGAAGAATACTCACGTAGACCAAAGTCAGATTGACGAATACACTGGACGATGCTTCATCCTGTAAATAAATAATATTAATTCAAAAAATAATCAAAATTTGCACCGTATCTCTTCTGTACACACATATTTGAGTATGCCTAGTCATCATAGCATGAATTATTTGACTTGGACAAAAAAAATATATAAACGAACGAAATAAACTCACTACTGAATCCACCTCGAATCGATGCAGAGTACTCTCCATTTGAAATGCTTCATCATCTGCAAAATATAAAAACAATCACCAATTTTGCTTCAGTTTTGTATTATTATCGGTAAATAGTAACTAGACCTAGTAACTACTAGTTCTTACAGAGAAAAAAATGTAATTTTAGACTTTCATTGACTCGTTTGATACACAGTATTGTAAAAACTATGCATCTAAAATTTTATGATTTTTTGGAAGGAGAATTAGCTTACCCATGTATCCATGTCCCATAACACCAGCTATGTATTCTGATTCCTTCTTCAATTGAGCCTCATATATCCGTAGCAATCGAGTGTTGTTTTCGGCAGAATCTGCTGCGGGAAGAAAGAGCAGGAGCCAGAGCATTGCTGAAAATATGTACATCTTTTAAAAAAATATTAATAAACCACAAAAAACTTTTAATGAGCACTGTGAAATGATTGAAAGCTTCATGGGGGTATTATTGGAAGGAAGAATAGGAGCCAGAGCATGACTGAAAGTCGAACACAAAAATAAATTAATAGTCAAAAAATGAGTTTGAGCTTTGAAACAACAATAATATTCGGTTATTTATAACAAATACAGCTATAGACGTAAAGGATGAGCCGGACTCGTAGTGAGAGTGGCGACTAAAGGTGTCGGTGGGTAAGTCCAGTCAATGGGGCGCGAAATGGGTGTCGGGTGTCGGGAAAGGACAAACAAGAGCCAGAGGTGAGACCCTTTGACGCGTTACTTTTCCTTATTCCCATAATTTCGGGCGAGTAATGACATTGATGAACCAGTCGTTTATGATCGAACTGCCTCGAAAAGGATACTAAGGAGGTTTTGGAAAGGTCAGGACTTCAGCAGGAGATATGAGTATCGAATGTAGGTAAAGGGCAAACAACCAGCTTGAAGCGAGGCCCTTGGAAGCGTTACTTTTGCAAGATCTCAAAACATTCCTGATGGGAAATGATCAGTGTTTCACAAACATTAATGAAACATTTGCATATTGGTTAGAACAACCTCTTATGGTCAAAAAGAACGAGTTTGACTAATTTTCTGAATGCTAAGGACCCCAGCGGCAAAGGTTAGCATCAAAAGACGTAAAGGACAAACAAAACGAGATGTGAGCCTTTCTCCTCTCTTCAAGTCTTGGTTCTCTTAATTTTACGTTCTCCCTTGCATGAGGGCGCGGTGGTGCAGTGGTTGTGTGCCAGGAATGCGATTCGAAAGGTCACGAGTTCGAACCCGCCCGCCCTCAGATCCACCCAAACCAAGGGGGTTAAGAAATGTTGGAAGTGGCGAAAGCCACAGTAAAGAAATCCCCTACCACGTGCACACAACACGGGCGGTTAAAGTCTCGCAACAGCCACTGGTCATCCCAGGTTAGGCGAACGTTGCTACTCGACGATGGGGTGGCTAGCCCGCCTTGCGAGGATAATGCCTAACACCTTTACCTTTACCTTTTACCTTGTCTCTCTGACGGGGAAATGCCTATTGATGAGGCGATACTATTGCTTTCTCCCGTCATGGAATGTTCCTTGAAGATAATAATGAAGGTGCCCGAGGCAATCTAGTTTGCTTTGAATTTTAAAACGTAACTGCTCTTCACAGCTCACTTCCCGAAATAGAACGCGACTCAGGGATGAATCACGCTTCTTATCAATTGCTTTAGATTGTGGATATCGAGCCTCAAACAGAGTCGCTTTTCTCAGGTATTCTGAGCTTTTACAGCATGTAACTGTTATTTTCGTTTCATCAAGGTTTATTATTGATGCAATTATATAGAAGCTTTTATAATTTACAAGGAAAAGTGCATCGTCGTTTATACAACTTCTTGAAATCGAAAAAGAAAAACTTTGAAGCAATCCATTATCTTCTGATGTGTTTCATCACGAAAAATATCCTGATGAAAGTAATCACGGAAGAGAGAAGCAGCGATCGAGACAATAAGTTAACTGAAAAATATATTGAGTGTAAAAACAGTATACAAGTAAATCTCACGTAGCCACTTCCGCATGAAAAGCCACTCGGCAAGGAAATGGGTGAGGGGCAGATAGTAAGCTACTCCGAAAATCAAGAATAAAATCTGGAATGACATTATTACAGCCCACTTACTAAATACTAATATCACTCTGCTCTTATTTTCCCTACTGCCGAATATCTGAAGAAGTATCATGGATATTCCGTAGAAAACCACTAAAAATAAAGTGATAATTTTTCTGAAAATGAAAGTTTGCTTACTGAAATGTTCAAGGTTTTTCGAGTAGTGAAATTCTGGGTTGCGAGTGACATTGTAATCAATGATGACCTAAACAAACACAATAGGTAATAAAACATGTTCAAACCATACTGTTACAGGCCTGGCCATACTGATAGCCCTCTTGATCTTGACTTCTTTCGAAACAAACCAGAATGGATGAACCGCGAATAATTTTGAGTCTGCGCTTCCAAACTATAACTTTGAAACTAATAACCGATAAATAGGCATTGCGTACCACAATTGTTGCGTTGTCCGTTACCGTTAACATGACTTCTTTGGCATCAAGAAAGGCTAGACAAATACTGCAATTGTGACTGTCATACGGATAGTCGTCCTGCTGTAAATTAAAAATTAGCATTTAATTACAAATCGTGAAACAAACATTCATACGGCATTCCGATTCAGTCCAATAGCTCGTTGTTACGTTAACTAAACCGTCCGACCACACCTAAATCAATATTGAGTTGCATATAGATTCGCTTAGTTCGCGAATCACCTCATAGTAGGAGTGGCCAACATCCTCCTTCACTTTCGAAGTTCTGTACGTTATCGTTTATAAGGACAAGACATTTGTCAAAATTTACCTTGAATTTTCCCAAGCACAGGCAAAAACTGTCGGAAAAAAACCGAACATGCGATTAGCATCATAATATATGCCGGTACGCGTTATATTATCGTACGCAGTGGGGTCCCATCGAAGATTCGAGTTGAGGTAGGTCTGCAGTAGTTATGACAAATCGTCCGAGTGACTCTCCTCATTTTGCATAGTCTCTCGCCGGTCAGAGAGTGGCATGCCTAATTGAATTTTAAAAAAAGCTCTAAACTCACATAAGAGACGCTGATCCACACGCCCACAAGCTTATGTTCATCGACACTTCTTGTATCGTCCTGTGAAGTATAATTGAAAAGATAGTTGCAGTTGCACTCACCACTAGAGTTCGAAATACGGGTAATCGTCTCTTCATTCCGCGCTCTCTCGTCACTCTGACCGGCGAGAGAGTGCGTGAAATGAAGAGACGGTGACCCGTATTTTGAACTCTACTCACCACCCATTTGACGTCGAATCGTGATATCTTTCCCTCAATACGAGTGTCCTTTGCACCTAAGACGAAGGCTTCCTCGAAAACGGACATATATAGGATCGAGTATCGTTCATCTCACAATGCTCCAACGCAATTGTGTGTGCTTTCTCACTAGCGCTCCAAACATCTCTATATTTTCCACACTCTCTCACTACCACTGCAAGAGTCGAAAATGCGTGGAAAATGCGCGACGGCGGTTCGTAGTGAGAAAGCAGGAAAAGCGAAAAGTTACCCAATATTAGAAATCATACTCACAAGTTGCTTCTGCTCTCTCGATCACATGGCCGTATAGTCTGTTGTAGGCAATCTCTTCCCAATCAGACGCTGCCACTGCTGTCGCCAATAGTAGTAACTGTAGTGGGAGCATGGCTGAAATAATAATTAATATTTTAACAACGACCACATTAATAAAGCGGGGAAATATCGGGGATGTAAAGGACTCTCATGAAATTCTTACTTGACCATGAAATTACAAAAAAAGGCTACACGAACAGAAGTCAATAACATAAATAATATATCAAATGTAATGCAATGAATGTACGATAAAATAGCGAGTAAGTATGAAGCGTAAAAAGGTGCGCATGCCTTCCGATGAGTGTATCGAAGTTCATCGGTAGACAAACATGGAGCGAGGCGCGAGTCCCAATCGTCTCCCAACTTTTCCCATTGCATTTGAGTAATGAGTCACGCCTTTGTGAACTGTTTCGCCAAATTTGCAACAGCGACAAAAAATCACGTATGAATGTTTATACGAATGTTTATACGAAAAAGAAAAAAAGAGTTACAGGGCAATAGACACGAACAAAGAGAATCTAGGAACAACTCTGCTCCTTGAAGAGAAGATCAGCAGCTTCTCTGATCTTTCTCAGCCTTTCTGCCTCCTTGTCGATCCGTTTTGCACTGTGTCTTCCTACTTTAGAGTCCATTCTCAGCGCGATTTTGCAAATGATGGCGAGCAGCACTAAGAAGAGTACAGCTGCGTAGGTCAGTGCTTCATCTAAAATATCTATTTAATTTCGATAAACATGTTATTTTCAGTAAATATCAAAAATCCGCAGCCTGATCATTTTTCATTTTATGTTGTCATCACTATAAAATAAAAATAAATATAATTACACAATGGATTCCACGAGAAGAAATGACCGGATGTCGCGATGTTTGCAGCGATGATAATGATCAATCCGCCAAATACCGACAGTATCTGAACTGATTATTGAGTATGATTATTTAGTTATTGAGTACGCTTTTGCAGTTGCTTACTTTGCTCTTGAAGAGCAGATAGATTAGAGCAACCAGGATGAGAGTGGCGACGACTGTAAAGATGGTTGTGTCGATGAAATTAGCGCTCGATATATCAGCTGCGGTATTTTAAAGCATTCTTTTGCACACTCGAGTGTCGAAAGATTGTAAGGAATGAGACTGATAAGAATCAATTACAAAAGAGACTCAGACTAGGTTCATATGCCTTGTTTACCTAGATGCAATTTCGTCCATTCATCGTAGAAACGAGCGTGCTTGATAGTATATTGTGTATTGGACTGCAAAAATTGCCCATTATTCATGGCCGTAAATTTCAAATACCATGAACAGCTTGCGCACACCAATTTCGAGGTCGAATCGACTCATATCAGTGCCACCCCTCTTCTCTATTTGGATATCTCTCGATACGCTCCATCCCACGGGACTCTAGAATCTATCTCAAATGAATTCTCAAGTCGCAGACATACCGTAGCACGGGCATTCTTCTCAAGAACCAGCTCAAATCCGTCCGCTGCAATAATCGACAAACAAAAGTTGCATCCAAAGACGTCGTTTGAGTTTGTATCGAGCTGAAATAAATAAACTGAAATGGCGGTTTACTAATTAATCACACCACATACATTAATTGGACAGAAGCTTGAGGTGAAGATAGAAGTGTGCGTTTTCACGCTGCCATCAAATGAAACCTAAAATGAGATATGTCTCGAAATATGACTATGATTTACCGTGCTCATTGGATATGCTTCGGTTCGATTAACAAATAGGGTTCTGCAAGTGAATTTTCACTACGGTTTAGGAAGTGCTCTCACCTATCACAACCATCGAGTCGAGGCATTGCCAATTTGGATGATGCAATTCCGATTTCAGTAAGATTTCCGAAGTCAATAGGATTCCAGGGAAGGTGAGGGTTCGTGAAGCCCTAAGTGAGTTCGAATTATGAAAGGCAATCGAGAAAAATCCCACGTAAGAGATGTTGACTGCGACGTCCACGCTTCGCTCGTGCTAAAATAATAATAATGCTTAAAAATAGTTGGACGTTTCCTCAATTTACTCACTATCACGTTAAAAAAGTATTAGTGGAACGATATAACAACAATCAGTATTTTCCGAGCACTAATTATATTTTACGACTCGGTGAAATAAAATAAAAATATTACAAACCACATTGAACACATTCACACTGTGTATCACTCCATCAACTCGGAATCCATGTCGAACTGAACGTTGATATATTGATAAGCAGACACAAATTCTACAACATACTCATGAATCCTTCTCCAGTTGCCTCAGGCATACGCTCAAGACGGTTTCGCAAGAGGACTTCCTCTGTGAATGTAGCGAGAGCCGCTATTGGAAGCAGCAGCAGTGCTTTGAGCATGGCTGAACAATGACTGATTTATTCAAAAATAAAGTAAAGTGATAATCAAAAATTCATGATGCTATTCATTGGTGGACTAGTAGCGAAGTAATGAAAGAAGCGATGAGGCAAGTGAGGAAGCATTGAGTAAGGATGAGTGTAGAGTTGCTAGATAAGGCAAACATTGCGATGTGTAAGATTTCGAGGCTTTTGAAGCAACTACTAAAGGGCTGCATAAATGAATTACTTGAACTAGCGTTAATAAATTGCGTTTTCTCAATTCGATTTCTATTTTTTTCGGGAATTTAGCAAGGATTTTGTATCGAATACTTGGAGCGATATATGTGTGGACGCCTCGCTTGCTGGAGTTTCGAGTTTCACTGGAGATGGGGCAAATACGGAAGGGTACCTGTCGGCATGCAAATTGTTGTATTCATTGTAAAAAATATAAGAATATTCATTGTAAACAATAGGGACAAATATAAGAAAAGAATAGCTATGAATAAACAACGAAGGCCATCTTGATCACAGAATTATCTTTAAAATTCAAGAGTAAACTTGATAGCTCTGTAGATGCTCATGACTACTGCAGCTCCAACCACTGCAACGTTAAATATTAATGCTCGAACAATCGTTACAAAATTTCTCCGAAGATTGATCGATGAGAGCAGAATTTCGAAAGCAAATCATCGACTTACTTAGATAGATGTGCCATGTCATCTCTCCAGTGTAGGTAAAGTATCTGATAACAAAATATAGGTAGAAGGGACCAGCAAAATTCTGAAATTAATTTAATAAACATTCTATGTTGATTAGCCTTTTTAGTAGTTTCAGTTGAAAAACATACATGTGGTACGTTGAATCCCTCCATGAATATAATGACGGCCAGAACACCGGGGATGGTCACTGAAATGATATTATTTTAAAACAATAAATATTGCACAAATAAAAATATTGTAAACGTAAATCCTCACAGATGTCGTCGCTCGTCAACCCCGCTGGTGTGAGAAAGAAGTGAATATCGAGCTAAAACAGGTCGCTATTGCTATTGACAATGCTTCTAGATTTGCATTTTCTCTCCTAATACGTTGCAATTCCTTTGAAAACTAACTTCACTTGTGATCGGTCCACTTCCTTCGAATATCGGCCGGATTAGGTGCGATTGCAATCCGATAGTGTCAAGGATAGTCCATCCGGGCGGAGCCTATCAAGCGTTTCAGTACCTCTGAAAATATCCTACCAGAGCAGAAGAGAAATCGTGAGCCTTCAGGTTGAAATATGCTCCGGACGTTTGCGTTTTCAGACAGACGCTGCAGTTGAACGGGCGGCCCTTTTAAATATTTTATTATTTTATTATTGTTTTTAAAATATTTAAAAAAACAACTCTTTTAATAACCTCGACTTGACAATTGACAGACGCGAAGAAAGTAGAGTTAATCTTCACATAGCCATCGAACGATACCTGAATTTCCAAGCACTTAGTATTCTGAAATGAATAGGTTACCTCTCCATTCATCGGAGGCCAGTACTCTGCGAGAAATGTAGTTCTGAATTATTGTGTTTTATTTTATTTTCTTATTTACAATCTGCCACTACACAAAAGTCTCATCGTCAAAATGAGTACTTGTGGCACTTCTGCACCTCTCCGGACAACCCAATTTGCTGAAAACTCTGCATTTGCAGATTATCCCTCTGCAAAGGGATCGTCCACCCTCCACTTGGGAGGGTGGACAGTCCATTGAGGGCCGAGGCTCCCCGCACCCTCCTCCAGATGGGAGAGCGCTGGACTGAAGTGAAAAGAGCGAATTGGGAACTTATATACCCCCGAGATAATTGAATCAGAAACAAATTGAGTGGATGTAAATCGATAATAGAGAGTGTTGTTTTGAAAGAGGAGGGATTAGGGGAGGAGTGAAGGTACGGTGGATTTGACTAATAAGTAAGCATCCAAAACCTTCCTAAGCATCCTAAGCCTCAGCCTAAGCCTCAGCAAACTAATTGATAGATTTTGAATGTGAGAATATAATTAAAAGTTGGACGACGTGACGATTTAGTGACGACTGCTCAAAGTGTCTGAAAAGGGGGAGAATGAGGGGAGGGAGGAGGAGAGGAGGTGAGAGTGATTGGATTAAGAATATTGCACTTGCAAAAAATGGGTTGTCCGGAGAGGTGCAGAAGCGCCGTACTTGTTACAGAGAGTAATGTTAGGAGTGAACAGCTTTCCAGGATTCATTGTCACTCTCAAGATTCCAGAAAATGCAGATGGATCCCAGCGAAGATGCGGGTTAGGATATGCCTGGAACTTGGATTGATCTTGTCATTTCGCCTACCGGTTCTGCCAATAACACCATTTCCTGTTCTTACATAGGTGATGCTCACATTGAGGTCGATCCGAGACGAATTCTGATCCTGTATTGCTATCCTCATCCAATTCGTTTTTAATCGATAAAACTCACAATTATCATCACTTCTAATGAGTGGAGCGTTGCATTCGGGGAGAAGTCTTCATCATCTAAAACTTGATCTTACATTGCAATGAAAACATTATACGTACCGATGTAGCTGTACTTAGTAGTCGCAGCAGCACTCTCTAGGAAGTCTACGAGCTTGACGTCAGAAGAATTAGCAGTTGTGATGGGTAGAAAGAGAAGCAGCCAGAGCATTGCTCGAAATAATGAAAGAAATATAACAATACTATAAAAAACCATAAAAAATATATTAAAAAAACATTGTGAATGTAACATTTGACACAAGATTCGATGTGAGTGAATGAATAAGTAGAGTCAGCGCAAGGATGAGGTCTCTCCTCGTAAAAAGCAAACATTGGGCTACTTCTATTGCCTCATCTCTCCATCGAAGGAAGGTCTTGGTTTTACCTGAGTCAGCTCGCTGTAAACTCTGAGAGCTCAGCACTAATAACTTCGCAGTTATAATTTATCTACTGTCCGAATTATTGACAATGACGGCACGAACTGATGAGAATCAGAGAGAAAAAAACATATGCGGAAAGTTCTTCAGTGCTGTGTGAACAACAACAACGACCGACATGCAAATATTATCATTTTTCCCTTAGATGGGCAAAATGCTCGGAAGAGGGAGGGCGATGTCACGATAAGCAAAGGAGAAACGAAGATTACGATAAGCACAATGGTAACGATGCATACCAATAATGATAATGACTTTTGTTTACGAGATTAAATCATTCATGTAATAATTCTGTTACAACAAACTAGACTCATCGGAATTCCCTGAATAAGCAATGGATATGCCGTAATTCCGTCTGGTTAATGGTTGTGGCTTTAAAAATCATTCACTAATCTAGCAATTTCCCTACCGTTTCGACGCTACTCTTCTGTAAATATTGACGATAAATTGCTGCCGTTACCCGAGATTGGATCGATCAAGACAAGGACAAATACACCACACCGGCGTTTATCCAAGGGAGTGGGTTTTGAATCACTGGGGTTGTAATCGATCGAGGAGGCGGGTTCTGGAGGCCATCGAACCATCGACGATTCGCGTTTCCGCCACTGCAATTGTATGTACATATTAACTGTTCGTAGCCTTTGGTCTTTGATCTTTCAAAGATCGACTTCTAACTGTAAGCTATTCCACATTGCCCGAAATTCCTCGAAATCCAACGATTTTTCACAAAATCAAACCTACCTGCTCCTCATTTCTTCGTCACTCCATCCTTCGGCGATTCCTGGGTGCGAGCCACTTCGAGCGAGGAGCTCCAGGAGCCGTTGCCGAGCTTCTGAACATGGTAACGATAGGATCACGGTCGAACTGCGGTCCGACTCTAACGAAGTGACTAGACACAATCACGGCTACGATAGAATTCATCAGCATGCAACGGTTCAGAAGCCATGTAATTTCCCAAAAATTTCCCAAACTCACGCTCTCGGGGACTGCATCGCACCACTTCGGTCGAGGCTTCACGATCTATAATCTTTTTTTAGTGATCCGATTACATAATGTCGCTCAGGATACGCCCCCTTTCATCACTGTAGCAGGGCCACATCATCGATTTGGTTGCAGTAACGTTGTAGCAAAACACAGTTTCCTACCTTCTTGCTCTCGAAGAGCTTGCCCGTGTCGCTGTCGCCCTCATTGATCGAGTCGTCCTTTGCCTTCTGTGAATTATTATTCTGATCTTTGATCTCTGCTTTGAGGTGCACCAGCCTCAGTCTCTATGTTGCGCATAATACGGAACGTATTCTTCGCTATTTCACACTTGCTTATTTCTTAAATTCTTATTTTTTGAGCGCCTGCTACAAGAGTCAAATTTTCAATTAGACAGAAAGGCGTAGGCAACAGAACGGTTTCGTGTTTTGCGATACCGTATTAAAGAAGGCGTCCCACGAACCGCGCGGGCGACTATGCAAAGTGAGGAATGAGAGGGACTCTCTCCTCATTCCGCACGCACTCTCGCTCATTGCCTGCTTTTCAGGGTCATTTGGCACGCAGCCAATTAATCGTAACTCAGTTCAAACGAAAAATGGTAACATGAGAGTTTCGAAAGTGTTATCGGGTAACAGCCATCCACCACCTCACATAGAGAACTCAGTTAGCCAGATATTCGTGGGACACCTTCTTTAAAGTAAGATTACAGTGCTCACATCGAGATTGATCTTGCGAGTGGTGGATGACGGTGTGAGGTCAAGTAGATGATCGGACGAGAGGGGAGGAGCCAGGGCAGGAGCCTTCTCTATGTCATGCCCTGAACATAGTCAGTTATGGATCACAAAAGGTGGGATGTGGTTACGGTAATTAGGATATGGTCTATGCATTCCAAGAGTCCAAGAAAAGGCAATCCTCTATTGCATTCGCGCTCGCATCATGTTAAAGTCATCATTTAGTATGCCAGGATTCCGATTTCCATTGATCCCCTATCAATACACTTCCATCCTACCTGAAGATCTACTGTAACTCTTTCATCGAACCTTTATTGGCAATGATTGCGGAGATCCTCTTGCCGTCCTTCTTCTCCCTCTTCGGTCCCTTGTCTTCCTTCTTCGCCTTCTTTGGTTGAGCCGTTAGTAGTGGAGGAGCGGGCACGGAAGCGGTAGGACGAGGGGCGGAGGGGAGCTGCTTCGACTCCTGCGACACCATCTGAATCGATTCGAATACGGTTCGAATACGACGGGTTACGGGTAGGCGCGAATTGAACGTCCAAAACACCACAGCCGGAAAAAATGTTCAAGATTACAGTTTGATTGCAGTTTAGTAATAAGGCCAAAGGTATTACTAAACGGGGGCTTCACAATGGTTCCGGAATGAATACGGTAATGAATACGTATCCGGATCTTGGGTATGGCTGGACCGCTCCTACCTGCTTGGCCTTCTTCTTCTCCACCTCCTTCTTCTTTTCCTTCCCATCCTTCTTCGCTGGTGCAGCGCACTTGACGATGGCCGCTGCGGCTGCCTGAGAATGGAAGGATAACGGTACGGTAAACGGGAAGGAACCACATCACTAGGTGAGCAGCACCAAAGGATTTGAGAAAGTAAGGAGGGGGTCGTGCCGGGTTTGGGTACTGGGACTGTTAGCTACCATAGGATTCAGAGCTCCGAAAAACGAACCACGATGAGGACGATCAAAAGGAGCAGCATCGGACCGGTCTATGTCGATACGAACGACTGAAGTGATGGAAGGAAGAAAGTGAGAAGGGGAGGAAAAGGAGACAAATGCAAACTAAACGATTAGCTTGTCCTTTACTAATTGCATTTTTGATATTTATAAAAGACAAAAAAATGAAAAGATGCAAACAAATACAAACAATTATCGCAAAATATAGTGCAAGATGTAAGATAGAATATGCGAATACATCGTGGAGGGCAAACATTTAGGATGGCAGGTACGAGAGAGTATTGCGAAATGAGAAAGACAGACCTTCCATCGATCTCCAAAATTTGCGCTATCCCATGTCTCTCCATTTTTTGGTTTACCCCATGCTACTCGATACTTTTCCGCTTTGTTGTGAAAGGTTGCGAAATACGAGGATGAAATGAACCATTTATTACAGCAATTAATAATAATGAAAGTGCTTCATTTCTCTCCTTGCGAAATGCAGCGCAACGAAGGAATTTCCGATTAAGATGGCGAGTGCTGCGATTGCAGGAATAGCTGGAAAAGCGATTTTTATTAAAAATTATGAACTAAGTGCTCCAATTTTCATGCGATAATGCATTTCCAGATGACCAATTTGCCTAGTACTCTCATTTAGAATGCTCTCTTGATGATGATAGAAACGGAAATGGAAGAGAAATCGAGGAGCATCACTATTACTCACCAACGCGTCTCTGGTCAAAATCATCCTCGCATGTGTACAAACTTGCGACGATAATGATGATGCTCCCGATACATAACGGTTGAACTATTTGAGAATAAACCTGCAAATATATTTCCTATGTGTCAGTCAAAACCATATTTTATCATATTTATTTTCCTGTCAAATCTTATTAAATTTCGCACAAACCCTCTTTCTGCGCGATGACTGAGCCAGTGCAACGGTCACAACCGTTAGAAGCACTGAAAAGGAGGTGTATTTTAATATGTATTTTATATTTTAATTATGTGTGTATTATATGTGTATTTTAATATTACATTCAAAAATCACTATGTTCCCTTCGAAGATCACTATTAAAAAAAAATCTGTCTCTTCACTTCTCATATTCTCTCACAGGTCAGTTAATGAACGTACTTATAAAATAGAGACGCCAGTTGCGCACCTCAGGATTAACTGAGAGAGTGATGTAAAACTCCACCTGAAATTCATTTTGAATTATCCCCAAAAAATCCCCAAAAATTGAGAAGTCAATTCTAAGAAGATTACTTGCCTTTCTGTGACAGATAAATAACATAACCTATGATTCGAAAAGTGACACCTCGTTTTCCTCTCGAGCATAAACGCTGCCGTTGCGAAAACTCCGGGTGGCAATCCACTTGAGCTGAGCACGATCCGCTGCCAAGTTCTGCGGACGGTACTGGAATACTTGTGATTACATTTACAAAATATGCCCGCACCTTCAATTCACCACCAAAGTTGATCCCACAGATCACGATAATAATATTAAAGAAGGAGAGGCACGAATGCTGGCTCAATTATCATAAGCGAGCGGCCCACGCCGATTTGCATGCGCCGTCTATTCATTGCTCTTCTCTCTCTCACTCGTTGCCTGCACGATCAGGGAAGCTTGGCACCCAGCCAATCGGTCATATCTCAGTTCAAACGAAAATTGAAAACATGGGAATTTCGAAAGTATTATAGGGTGCTCATTAGGGTTGTCGATTCAATACCGAGATCAATAGTATTGCATGCCCTTCCCTCCCTGACTCCGCCCCTGCAATACTCTCGCAAGGAGAAGGAGAGATGGGAAGAGGGTGCAATACTCTCGCACTCTTGCAATAGTATTGCACCCCCTTCCCATCTCCCCTCCTCTCGCCTCCAAGAGAGGAAGAGGGTGCGGGAGTATTGAAGTCTTGCAATACTATTGCAAGAGTGCGAGAGTATTGCACCCTCTTCCCATCTCTCCCTCTCCCTTGCGAGAGTATTGCAGGGGCGGAGTCAGGGAGGGAAGGGCATGCAATACTATTGGTATTGAACTTGCAACCCTAGTGCTCATGCCACATCATCTGGCATACAGAAGTCACTTAGCCAGATATTCGTGCCCCTCCCCCTTTAATAATGATTTATTCATATCAGGCAGTAATGCTCAGATGAGGATAGGTCGGTATTTTGCATAGGTTGCATTCCACCAATTTGTGCCAATAGCTCGCGCTAGGTCGATAACGATTTATCGTTATCGACCTAGCGCGTTTATAACCTAGACCTAGTGAGTTTATAACCTAGACCTAGTGAGAGAGAGAGAGAGAGAGAGAGAGAGAGAGAGAGAGAGAGTTTATAAACGTCAAATATTCTCGCGGAATGCGAATGACTGACCAGCAAGGGCGCATAATCGTCCATGGTCAAGCTCAGTTTGTCTACAGCGTAAGCATCGAGGCAGACAGCGCACTCGATGGTGTCGTTGTTGAAGAAGAACCAATCGTACTGTAACGGATCAATAAAAAAAAGGTAAAGGTGGTTAGGCATTATCCTCGCTAAGGGCGGGCTAGCCACCCCATCGCCGGTTAGCAACTTGTCAAATGCCGTTGAAATATCGACATGAGCCTCTTATAATAATATCTCTTTCGCTTGCCAGGAAGACTAGAAAAATTGATGATGTACAACAGCAGAGGCGTTCTAAATTGCACACACGCACATCTCATCGTTCTTGTTGATTTTTTATGCTCGACATGAGAACATGAGAAATTTCTGCAGAAACTCACGTTCTTCTTGCAGCCTAGTCTGTCACTGATGAGTGTGCTTCTCACATGAACGCTGCCGTTGTGCAAAATCTGAATTATTCTCTTTTAAAGGTCTAAAATTTCGAAGTTTACCATGCTATGCGAGTCCACTTCTTTCATGGTCCAGATGCTGCTGCAAATATCGTGATTATTGGTAATATTTATATTGTATTCACATTAAAATACGGACACCGCTTCTTCATTTCGCACACTATTTATCGTCCGAGAGGCGGTGTGAAAAAAATGATGGGACCGGCCACAGGCACGTCTCCTTTTTTGCATACTCTCTCGCCGGTCAGAGCATGCAAAATGTGGAAAGTGGCGTGTCGATACGACATCACTACTCCTCACCATCCAGTGATGCTCCGGGCTGATCGAAGGTTGTCTATGCTAAACTCGGTGAGATTCCCGAAGGCAGCCGGATCCCAGCTGAGGTGGCGATTGGTGTAGTTCTGAACGAGGTGCTCTCGTCACTACAAATACTATACTACGCTTCGATTTTTTGTCGTCCCAATTCAGCGTTAAGAAAATCATGATGCGGGTGAAAATTCGAAATAAGACAAGAAAAATACACAAAAGCTGAAAGCATAGCAGACTCACATAGTCGATTTTCATCGTGGCCTCCGCTTGCGCAGAATACAACGAGTGCTAAAAGAGTGAGTAAAATCAATTGTAAATAAAGTACTTGAGAATCAAAGCCGTAGGAAACCAATCCATGACACAGCTGTACAGCTTTTTGTGTGTTTTTTTCAAGCTAATACCTTGCCCGTCGATTTGTTTGCTACGGCTTTTATTCTCACAGAATACTGTGTCTGAAGAAATAATCGCTTCATCTCCACACTGAGAGAACACGCGAGATGAAGATAGTTTTTTCTTTCTCTCGAAATTCATATTCACAATTCTCACCACTCTCGTCACATGCACTTGTTGGACCTCGAGCTGCACTTTGTCAACTTCTCCTTCTGAAATTTCTCGAATAAACGCACATTTTCGGTTAAAAAAATGTGACTTTAGAGTATACTCTCCCAAACAAATACATACCATAGTGGAAAATGTAGCGTGCACTCTCGAGGACGTGCTGGCGAAGGCGCTCCCAGTGTTGCTGCTGAGCTATTGCTGCATCAATTGATGTATCAGCTGCTGCAGCTGCTGAGCTCATTGTCAGCAGAAGAAGCAACATGTGCATTGCTGCAAAAAATCGTGCTAATAAAATCTGTTAATTGACGAAAAGTAATGGCGTAGTATCGCAAATGAAGATGTCAAGGGGTGTTGTGAAACTGGCAGGGAAGGAGAAGCGCTTCATGATGTATCGAGTTACTCGGGTGGACAAACATAGCACTACTCCGCCAAGTCAGCGCGTGAGAGCCCAATTTAGTCAGGAAATATTAATACCGGAAATAATTGATTGCTCATGATTTTTTAAATGTACACCTTTCTGGGCTAGAGTGTTCGAATAATCATACTGAATGAGTCAAGGTAGAAAAAAAACTCAAGCTGCAGCAACTCCTTTCCCTAGTTGTATTAGGCTTCTTTGAAGACAAATAGACGGCAGAGGAAGAGGTGGGAGCACAGGTGCTTTTCAGCGTGTGCCCCATCAAGAAAAAGATAAATGGTCTAGGAACGAGAGCGCGTGCAGTGTTTGACAATTTCAACTTCTTAACAATTTCAAAGAACTTGAGCACTGCAGCTTAAAAAAATATTTATTCAAATTACGTGAAAAGCATACAAAATTGAATTATAGTAATGCAAATGAATCTTCTTCTTCAAATGCAATCTGGATTATCCGATGATGCAAATAATCATCTCCATCGAGACCGCGCAGACTGCAAGCGTGGTCGTCTTTACGCACGTTCACCGCGTACAGTAATCTCTTAAAACATTCATAGCCTTTATTATTTTATTTTTTTTATAATGTAATGTTTTTGATAATCTTTTAAAGAATTCTATCGGCTAAAAATTACCTGTGCCTCGATTCCTCTCATTCGAAAAAGTTCTACAAAAACTTCCCCTGTCGCTATAGGATATGCATCAGACAACTTTAATCTCCAATAACCCTTCATTTTCAGGTCGAAGCGCTGCTGAAATTGCCACATGATAGTATACAAAACCGAATATATTGGGAAATGTATTCGCAAATCGAGAACTCGAGTAGTTGTATTATATTTTGGACTAACCATGACTAGATCCATGAAACAGAACATGTTGATTGTGAGATTGGGCACATTCAAGTTTACGTACGTGGCGAATGTATTAAAGAGTGGCTGATGGTATAGTGGTAGGAGTATGTCCTTTAAAACATCATTTATGATAATTAAAATTATAATATATTGCCTCACCTCTCGATTGTTGTTGTCCACTGCGCAAATTTCTAGCGATGGGCTCACGGATGAATTCGCAAACCTTTCCACAAAGTCTACCGATACGAATTTGTGTACTTCATATCCTTTCATCTTCATTTCGTTAAACTTCGATTGTATAATCCATTCTCTGAATCTGAAACGACCATGCTTGTTCATTTTCAAGAATAATCCAGGCCTGCCCTCAGTAAATTGATATGAATTAAAACAACGCAGTTGTTACTAACTCATCTATCCTTTCGCAATTTTTTCTCAAATTAATATAGCAGAATTCGAGGCGGGTTTCAGTACTCAAAACGATGAACTGTCGGCAAAGGTCAACGAGCACATCGATATTCTTAACCTAAGAGATGATGAAAAAATCACGCATATTGAACCAGAAACGCACATAGGAGAAGACGATTTCCTCAAACTCGTATCTTTGCAGAATCTTTTGCACAATTTCAAACATCTCGTGAAGCGATGGAATCAGCGCAACAGTTTCACTATTGGATTCCATAAGATCCTGAAAAGGAAGGTAGAGAAATGTAAAGAAAAATAATGGAACATTTATCTCACAATGCGGAACTCACATTGCACAATTGACAATTTCGATGCACGTCTTCGTTAGGCTCCTCTATTTCGCGATAGAATGATTCTCCGTTCCGGTTCGTGAACATTAGCGCTGGCCATTTGTTCGTTCGATGAGTCTGGGAATATATTTTTTTTTAAGTGTAATTACAAGGCGTGAATTTACCATAGCTATGCCGAGCCGCTTAGCCGTTCCCTTGCTCACTTTCGGCCGAGATATCGCCGCGATCGACGTCAGCCTGTGCTCGAGCACTGAGCACTCGTCCAGATCGCTCCTGCATTGAATTTTGGTTAACTTTCTAAGGAACTTCCTTGCTATCCTAGCATTCAGTGTGTCCGAGCAAAATGAATAGACAAGAGAAATAGAGTTGAAAAATATTTTTAAAAATATTTTACGCAATAAAACGCACTGATCAAGTCGCGTGAAGATGTCTCGTAGGCAGTCATCGTTAAGATCGACCAGGAAACACTGCAATTAATGTTCAAAGTAAAACAATATAAAAAAAAATTATCGACCATGTGTAAACATCTGGAAAGAGTATAGAATATCAGATTCGAGAAAAACCGAAAATTATAAAAACAATGATAAAACCTGCGGTTCTTCTTTCGTTGGCAGTTTCTTCTTTCCACCTCCTTCAGACACAGTTTTCCGCTTTGCCGCGTGACGACCGCTCATCTGAAAAATGTGTACAATGGTTACAAAGAAAATTGCGAAATTAACTTCTAGAAAAAAGAAAAAAAGAGATGACGAAACCTTACTTACCACAATCAAACCTACTAACACTAAACAAAATTTTCTCGGGACAAGTATACACGACCAGAAGAATAATAGCTTGGTTTGGTACATAGTGTTTTAGTTGATGCCACATTTTGAATTTCGCCGCGAAAAACTCCTTTTTGGCGTCACTCTTGTTTTCATGATTTCGAAAATCCGATGAAACGGAGCTTGTACGCGTCTTCTCGTGTACAATTTTAGTCACTTTATTGCCTAGCAACAACCCCATTGTTCAGATGCAGCTCAAAGTGACGACAGCTCCTTCGAAGGACGTCAAGGTGCGCGATTTTTCTCTTACTTCTATTTGGTTTCAATAAATGTGAGTTTGTTCATACAGGATCTGGAGACAGGCGTTGATGCGCACAAGACCGCAACGAATAAGCGCACAATCGGAATTGTCGTTGATATAATGTGAGAGTTGTTTTGGTTATAAGAGAAAGTATGTAGTAAATATGACCACGTATGTACATAATCTGATTATTATATATGCTTCAGGTACCCTCCTGCAGTGGTGATTTTTCAAGTTGTAATTGCAGTCCTCGGAAGCTTCGACGTATTTCCACTTGGTATGCGAGAGAACAAAGAAATTGAATATTTAATAACTATTTGTTATTATAGAGCGATAATAATTTTCGTTTTCAGATCATGATAACAAGGAGCTGTTGAAAGTAAACTTTCTGATGGTGTTTATGTTATCAGCCTTATTGATGGCATACACTTGCCCTTTCTTGAAAAGCTTTGTAAGTTGGCAGATTGGACTCTTGTATATGGACTTTTATCATCATTTGTTAAAGTTTTTTTCTAAAACTATAAAAAAAGAATTTAGAACGACATCTGCAACAATTTCTCTGGCGACATTGAAGTCAAACTCGTTGACAAAATTCTTCAATACATAAAACTGTGAGGAAATAATGCGCATTTATTGGCGTCTTAATAACAATTAATAATTTATCGCCTTTTCAGAATCATCATAGTTGCATGTGTGCTCTCCGCAAGCATTTTCATACTGATTCTATGCATTTCCAACAAATTTGGTGAGTTGAATGCGTTCATCTAAATTAAAATATTAATAATTTACTTGAAAAAATACAAACTAATGTCGTTTTTCAGATGAGGAAGCAAGGAAAGCAGCAATTTCATTCAGCAATTTTTCATTGTTTATACTATGTTGGATCCTCCACCTTTTAGTTTTTGTTCAGGTAAATTTTACACATTTTATATCATATTTTTTGCCAATTTTATTTTTTATATGTATACTTTTATTTGTTGCAGAAATGCATCAAAGCTTGCCGTATCCGTGACCAGCGAAAGAAGGAAGAATTGAAGAAAAAGGAGGAAAAAACTGCACTAATCCAGAACAATCTTCCCAATGTTGCAGCTCTTGTAGCCATCGCATTGGCACCGCAGATTCAGGCGATGGACCAGGTATTTTATATTATTTTAACGAAATAATAAGCAGGAATCCTCTTGCAGACACTAGAGGACATGCTTCAAATCGACAACAACAACGAATTGAGCGAAGAATGCACTCGGCAGGCTGCTCAGGACTGCTGAAATATCAAACAACCTCTCCCACTTTCCTGAACATGTATTCTCCATTATATTTCAAAGAAATGTTTTAATTGAATAAATCAACGCACTTGCTAATGAATGCACTCCCAGTACGGTCAGCATATCGAATAAACCACATGCTCTGCATACTTCCCCTGACAACAATCATGAAATTCACCTTCACACTCTGTCGAGTGCCAGCTTAGATTTAGATCTAAATTGAGATTTCACCCAATGGCAGTACTCCTTAACTTTGAGTGAATGTAATTCGAAAAGGGTATCTTGATGATTAGGCGTCTCTTCGTGACCTATTTTCGCTTATGCCCACACTCTGATAATACAGCGCTCGTTCAAATATCATGAAGCCCTCAACGTTAAGCGAAGCGAAAGTTACCGAGGTAAGGAATAAATTTTTGTTGCAATTCGCTATATTCTCAGTACATGCGTATTTAGAATATGGAGGAGGCCCAGCTCGTTCCCAAAAGTAAACCTGATAACTCTGACACTTCCGATGGAATCACCTTCTGGGATGTGGCTGATCGATTGTGAGTTATTCCCATTTGAACGTATGCTAATTCGGTATTGGCATCAGCGTGAGTCGCTCCTCCCTTTTCACTCACTTTTATAAAGTGTATTTTGTTCTTGACAGCTCAAATGAACCAGAACCCGCAACTCAAAACTGATATTGAATTCCTGGTATCCACATTGCAGATATCTGGTCGTCCTCATCATAATTATGTGTTGTCTGGCTGCTGTATTGGAGATCTACAAGGAATCATTTGGTACCAGTTATTTTTTATTGCCAAAACAAAAAAAAATAAAATTAATTTTTTTTGTTTTTTTTTCTCTTTTGCTGTCTTATACCTGGTTCGAGAGCTATTTATATTTCCAGATAAAGAGATCACGAAAGTTTTGGCAGATTGTGTCAATCGTGTATTGTTGTCTACCCCTATCGCGGGAATTTACCCCACTATCATCGTCGAGTTGATGGTTAGTTTAAACAAATACATATATATATACCTAGATTGATCACTCAATCAATTTTGCACCAGAGACCTTAAACAGGACGCCTTGCCTATCAAGAAACCTTTTTTTTATATTTAAATTGTGTATAATTAATTTAATTTCTTCCGGCAAAAGACCTTCCAGTGGACGATGAGCTCAAGATTGTCGATAAGGCTTGGAGACGGCCCAAAATGTAAAATTCATAGATACTTGTTTCTTAAAAAAATATTTGTATTATTGTTTCCAGTATCCTGATGATTTTCGGCCTACTGTCGCTTGCTTGCTTTGTTGGGTTATTCATGAACATGGAACTCCTCGGTTGGTTATGAGAAGAAATCTGTAGAAAATTTAAAATTTTGAATGAACTTTATCAAATAAAAAAATAATATTTCCAGGTGAACAAGCGATGATAATCGCCTTACGGGTGGCCTTCTTCTTTTTCGTTAGCACTTGCTGGATCCTCCATTTGGTAGCCTTATTTCAAGTGAGTTACTAACTATTTTCCTTCCAGTAAATATTTCTACCAATCATTTTAGAGAATAGAAATTAACTATTTAAATTACATATTCATATGATGTGTATTCTTACAGAAAATTCTAAAAATCAACCGTTGGAAGAAGATTGAGAAAAGAAGAAAGTCTGCACTGGTCAAGAAGCACTTCCCAATCGTCGCAATTATTACTATACTTTGCTCAATCCTGCACAATTTCACCATGACACAGGTGAACAATTTCAATAATGATTTTAAAATTTTAAGAGACTTCAGAATATTATCGAAAAGATACGTACGATGCGTGTAAGTGAAGAATGCAACGAAACTGTACCCGTTAAAGAAGCAATCGATAGCAATGTTTAAACACAAACAACTGAATTGAACAACACCATTATATTTTTGCATGTTGAATGATAAACCAACTTATTCTTCTACATTCATTCTACATCTATGAATTGCTTGCAAATTTTCCGCAAAATAATTGGGCATACATTATCCAAAATTTGTTTTAAACTCCCATGTGACTCAGCTCCTCTCGTTCTATAAAAGTGGTGCCGATTTCTCTTGCGTAGCGAATTTATCAATTCCACTTTCGACTTCTTATTTCGAATATTTAGATTTCCATCCTCGAATGAAATCGATCGCTCTCCTTCTCCTGGCTGTGTGTATCGGCTCACTTCAGGCTGTTACTCGACATGTTAGTTTTGATATTATTCGAATTTTTTACCGAATAAATTTATCAAATGATACTGCATCCATAAATATTCTATCGCCTCTCAGGTCAAAGTGAACGGGAACTTGAGCTGTCTTGATACCAACGGCAAGTTCTCGCCCGTCAAGGAAGGATACGCGCAGTTGTGGGAGTACGATTTCTGTACGTTTTCACTTATAATCATGTTCACAATTGAACTAAAAGGAGTACGATATCAACACATAATACTTTTGAATCACTGTGGAAAGACAGAAGCTCTAGAATAATTGCGTTTGGTGTTCTTTTTCAATAAATAATTTCAGGGGACCCAAATGACCACCTCCAGACACGAAATATCACGTACACTGGACATTTCGCGCTCGAGGCAACCGATTCCGATGTGAGATGAATAGTTTTTATGCATCCAAATAGTCGATTTGCGGAAATATTCACAAAAAATCCCTTTAGGTGTCACTGGAGTACTTCCTCAAGATCAAGCTTCCGTGCTCGGAAACTGGTCCACTGAAAGTCTGCGTTGATCAGGAGTACAAGGATGCGTAAGTTTCCAGTTATCATCCATACTTTTCAGAATCTATATAATTTTTTTAAAGATTGTGAAGGGACAGAAATTAGTGAATTCTATTCAGTTGCAAGGGCAAGGATTTCGCTGAGTTTGACTACCGCTTCGAAATAAATCCCGAGGACGGTTGGTGGTTCGGAAGCAAGACTGCACCGAGGGTATAAATCTGAATAATTTCATTATATTCAGATCATATATTATTTCAGCCTTCCTACGACATCACATGCTTTCTCTCCTACCAATCACCGAAATGGAACACGACTGGTCTGATCTGCAACGGAGGCCTCTGCAAGGGCAACTGTCGAATGGACAAATTTTCTTAGCCATCCCATTATTGAAGTTGATCAATGATAAAGCTCAATGATTTTAATTCAATCAAAAATTTCCTATCGTATTACAAACACAAAACACCTAATACTGCAAGTTGCAAGCAAGTATTTCAACAATAAGAGAGCATGGTTAAATGCGCGTTAAATATTATGGAAAGTGATCTATGAACTTAGTGGGATATTGATTTGTTTAGTCTTTTATACAGTTAAATTATCAGCGCTTTGCGTTTTGCGATAAATGATAAATCTGTATCTGTATATGGAATATTTATCGTTTCGGAAAAAATATGATCAATTTGTGCAGAAAAAAAATCATTAAAAAAATTTGATTGCGAAAGAGTAGTGCAAAACCATCAAACAAAAAAATGGCCGAATTTCTCATGTGAATCACTATTCTCATTTCCTTCATATATTTTTTTCTTTTCTTTTCCTTGATCATTCTGAAACAGCATGAAGTTCCTTCTCTTCCTTTTCTCTTGTGTCGTTTCAATCCTAGCTGTTGAAAGAGAGGTTTGGAATCGTTTTAAAATCTATTCAGTTGAATTCGAAAATGTTTCCACATAATGCGGCTTATTTTCTGCTGTAGAAACAGTGTGCACTTATTTTTTAAGAATACTTTTGAGAACATTTTTTAATGTTTGTTTTGAAATACTTCTAAAGATAAAGGTAGATTTCAACTCAAAAAGCTGGCCGAACGACGATAGAGTGTGAAATGAAGAGATATTTCGCTCATATGTCGCTCATATTCCGAGGTCTGATTTGAGGTAAGCATCACGGGTGTACTTCACTGTCTCGATGCTCAAGGCGTCGCTGTACCCGTGAACGAAGGCATTGTTGCTTTGTGGTCAAGACAAGGTGAGAATTGCATCGTTGATTGTTTTGTGCGTACTCATTTTAATTGTTAAAAAATATGAAATACGCGTCAGGCCGGCAACCGCACATGAAGGGCAACCTCAATAATACCGGCCAATTCACGCTGTCTGGAAAGGAAGACAGTCAGAGTGCTGTGAGATTATTTTCCATTCCACTCGTAGTTGACCTTCAAGGGGGGGGGGGGGATAAAGATAGAGACCAGAGGGAAGCGAGTGATCTACCTGTCCTCCCCGCTTCCCTTTCCTCTCTCCCGCGGGTTAGATAGCCAGCACATCACATCTAGCTTGCTGAGCATTTCACAAACACGGTACTTTAAGAGATGCCTTTCTAAGGTGCGCATCTCAATCTGTGTGAAAAAGGGTTAGTATGAGATGAAGTTATCTTCATGAATCCAAACTATGCGTCAAGATTGTGCTTACGAAATACGAGTAATTCTCCTCTCATTCGTATTCTGTCTCGCCAGTCAATAGAGATTTCGCGAAATGAAAGAATGATTATCTGTATTTTCCCGGAAAATGGTCCCTTTCCTTGCCCGTGTTATCATTAATATCGTCGCGCCTCGGGCGTAGATAAATTGTTTTCGGAGCTCTAGTTCTTACCATGAACCCATTCAGGAAACACCCCGATTCTTCGTCCGAGTTAGTATGCCATGCCAGCCGAACGGTCCCGCCAAAGTCTGTGCCGATCCAGAATATAAAAAAGAGTGAATACTTAAATATTTAATAAATAATTTTTAATAAACGCGCGAAACCATTGCAGATGCGGAGCTCGTGATTCTGGTTACGTCGATTTCTCATACAATTTCGAACACTATCGTCAATCGAAGTTCTCAGGCGCACGACCGCTGATGGTAGTATTTTTTGAATGTTTAGATATTTTAAATTATTTAAATTATATAATTGCAAAATACAAAATACAAAATACAAAATACAGTCATCCTACAATCTCACGTGCTCGCTGTCGTACAAGTTCGGCACATGGAGTGCAACAGGGCTGGTTTGCGATGGCGGACTGTGCGAGGGCATGTGCAAGCTGCCCTACAACGATTGATAACCAACTAACTTTTATTTCGATAAATGGTGAATAAACAAATGAATATTGTAATCGTGAACAACAATCCCATTATTCATTCTTACAATACACTATATATGTTAGTTACACTTTATGACTTCATTATTTATTTGCCGAATTGCACGAACGAGCGATGCTGATTTTTTAAAATCTCGATGAATAATGGGCTTTGTGAGGGCGTGTGTGCAAGCTGCCCTACAAGGATTGATAACTAATGATTCACTGCTTTCGTTCAAATGTACTCTTTATGAATTTATATTTTTTGTTTAACGTTTCGCAATCACGTTGAATAAACAAATGAGTTCGGAGTGAATCGGGCGTACTATGTGAGGGACTAATAACGAGCGTTGCTTTTATTTGCAAGATTCGATGAATAAACATATGAAGTATTACTAGGAGGCTAATGAAAATTAGTGTTGAAAAATCTTGGCATGATCACCATCACTGATTATTATAATTTCGAAAATCACGTAAACAATGGAATGCTGATTTGGACGAACGTAAAGAGAAGATGCATCATTAACTAGAAAAGGCTCAATACGTATCCATTTGTTTGATCACGATGCTGGTTTAGACGAATGCATACAGCAGAGGCATCATAATTGAGATTGGCCGTATCACGTTTCCCATGACGTCTGAGGATGCCCTTTCAACTATTGGACACTGCAGAATATCCGCTGCTGGACTGGTGCCGCACCAGGACACGTGCGCGAGCAGACCTGAATCAAATCAGATGATCTTATCATTAATAAGTTTAGAAATGGCTGGGAATAACTATTTTCCAATAGATAGATCTTTTGACAGAAAACACTAAAAATCTGCGGAGTATTCAAAGGTTTGACGTAAATTCTGAGAGTGAAACATATCAAAAAAGAGCAATCATCCATTCGCATACACACCAATGAATCACTTGGAAATTGTAAAATGCATGAGTTCATCTAAACCTCAAATATCCGGAAACCATAAAATATTCACCGGCCCGATTCGTGCCACAGATAAAGGCGGCGGCGTCGGGTCCGCACGACGGCAGAAACACTTGGTGCATACACGAGAGGAACTTGTTGTAGCCGCTGAAAAAATGCGAATTAGTGAATTTAAATGAGCGCTAAAAAGTTTGTGATTCATTCATAATTCATTTCCATATCTAGGTGGCATCAAATGAATGCAGAAACTCTTGATGCATATAGGCGAGGAGCTGGTTGTATCCATTTTTAAAAATCGAATGAGTGTTCCTATAAAAAGTCTTTCCTCGTCTGATAGAAAAATTCTCTCGCTCAACATCGCTTCTTTTTGCTCCTGTTTCACTTCGCTCAACAATGATTGCAATTTTGTCATTGAATGGCGAGCAGACTGCAGTCTATTGTCTGTCGACAAAAGGGAGATGAAGAGAGTGAGGGAAAAAGAGTAATATCGCTTTTCACCGATCCTTTATTGAAAAGGTAGACGCGTGCTATTGTATTTCGTTGTCTCGTCGATTACTTCCGCTTGCGTAGACCGCTTTTTCATGTTTCAGTGATCCCATTGAATAAGTAATATTCTGCACTATTAACTTAGAATTCACCTCTTTCACGCTATACTCCCATATTCCTCACTACCACGTTCTCATGAAAAACTAGGCTTCGCTCTCCAAATAATTTCTCACCGCATCAACTACCAGCTGCCGAAATGAACCTGTCTATTTGGGCATTTTTTTGTCTTTCACGATAGCCGATTATCACCGAAATATTCCTTACCCACAACGGCTCCCCGCTTCCGCAATGAACCTATCCATGCTGTCCGCACAGACGCCCTGCTGTTCCGATCCGCCCCTGTCCCGGGCGGCCTCGATACAGGTGATGGTGGGCATGATCACTGAAAATCACGATTTATTGTGATTTTATAAAATATATCCGGACAACTCTAAGAAAATACGAAATTCAACTCGCAACATCACTGAATAAGGGTGTCATCGCGAGAAATGGACTCTCTTTAATAAACTCTAGCCACTCGCCAGAAAGCAAGAAAAGTACAGAAAAAATTTGTTGTATTCGTTTTCTGTTGTTGGTGTTTGGTGTCGATGTTCGGCGCATCAATTCAATTTCGCGATCGCCCATTTTGATTGCATTCGTGATCTTTGCAATGCGTCTAGTGCTTTCTGCAGATATTGCTTTTTCTCGAGTTTCTCACTTTTGATAGGCACTGAAAATCGTCACAAAATAATTTTAAATGCAAAAATTTAAGTATCCAATTTAGTGCAAGAATATCCAAACTAACAGGTAATTCCCCTTTCCGAACACTGGAACTGCGTAATGTAGAGGTCCGAGTGGTACAGATTGGCGAAGAATTTGTCTTGACCTGAACGAGAATTAGGTGACCGGAAATTAAATCAGGCTTCCTTAACACGGGTCTCCTGTAAAAAATAAATTAAAAAATTAAAATTAAAATAAATCCGTAATAATAAATAATTAAAATAAAAAAAATAATTAAAATAATAAATTAAAATAAAATAAATTTAAAAGATAAATCCGGGCTTACCCATATTCTCATATGTCTCGCTGTCAATGCAGGTCCAGTGCGGCTGTAGGCAAGTGATCAGCGCGTTACCGAGGCTGAAATTCCCTTTTATTTCTAAATTTTAGGGAAGATCAACGCTGAGAAATGATAGTAGAAGTATTGCAACGTTATGAAATACATCTAAATTGAGAAAGCTTTAGTGAACGCTTCAGAGTGAATTCATTAGAAAAAAAATCGTAAAATATTTGTGATAAAACACAAATAATAAATAGAAACACTCACTCGCACACCTTCTGCTGGTTCTCGTTGCCCTGGCCGGTGAACCAACTCATGCGCACCTAATTAAATAAATAAATATTGTATTTATTTAATTTAAATAAATTATAATAATTTAATTATCCAAACCGCATGAATATCGCCGTACTGCGGGAGGCTGGATGGAGTGGGTAGGATCATGCCGTAGGCTGCAATTTATTTGATTCGAGCCTTAAAGTTGGATATCTATTGAACTTCATATTGCGCAACTGCATGCGATTTCCTTAGAACCGACAAATTGCCTTACCTCCCACCCATGTCTCATAGCACTTGAGTATCGCTCGTTGTTGCATGCCTTTGCAAATAGCGGCTGCATGAGAAGTGGCGAAGCCAAGGATGATCAGGGCTGAAGAGATCAAAGATCAAAGATCATAAATCTTGGGAAGGAGTAGACGTACCTGGAAGCATCCACATCGTGTATCACAGACAACGAACAACGCGGCTCTTTTGTAAGCGACGAAACAGCAAAAAGTCAACATTCTCGCCAAAATTGCACTATTGATGCGAGAGCGAAAGAGAAAAGAAGAAGTGATTTGGAATTTCGCCGCCATCCACGATACGGTATGTGAAGTACTTGAAAATGTCAGAATATGTTTTTGTTAATGTGTTATAAGTCTACACGCGAAATATCATTATTAGCAGGTTTTCTTCATTATCGCTACGTTTTTGAAATTTCATTTGATGTTAGCGACCAGAATATGTTTCGCGATCATTACTTCATCAGGTTAGCAGAATAAGACCGATTTCGTTTTCTCTTGGTTGGAAAGCTATAATCTTAACATACTGAGTAGATCTCGGTTGAGACTTCACTCTTCCTCCATTATCAAATTGATCACGATCGACATTTCATGATCAATGTTGCACTATATTCTCGCGATCTTTTTTGGTATTCTTTTCCTCATTCAATGTGCAACAGCAGACACATATATGTTTCACGACAGATTCTTCACTGGTTCACTTCAATCTTTTCGATTCTGTCTTGCTGCGAAATGGAACAAATACAAATCATTAAATATTCGAAGTCGTTCTCGTCCGTATCTTCGATCTTCCTCCATTATCAAGTAAATCCCGCTCGAACAACCACAATCGACGACCCCAAACGAGGTAACTTCTACGAATCTACAACAAAAATTCTGAATAGGATTTCAAATGGCGAGATTCAATAAGACGGGAGAAAAAAGATTGCTTACCCGCTCATGAAAAGCAAACATCACAATAGGATTGGAATAGGTTGTCCAGCACGAAGCGGAAAGTCTTAATCATTACGATTTTCCCAATTTCGCTCTCTTCCCTGTCCCTTGCGATCAAATGAAAGAGGTGAAAGTATCCAAGAACATCTGAGATGAAAAGGAGAGTTTGATAACTCACCTTATCAAACTCTCCACGATAACATCGTCACTGAAGTTGACATAGAACAGTAAATTGCCAGCGAGTTGTATTATTGTGATGATCAGAAATTGGAGGACCTAAACCCGCTTCAAGTTTCTAAATTTGAACACGAATTCACTTACAAATACGAAATCACGATTCCTAAAAGACATTTCGCTTCCTAGTCGCATCCTCTTACGAAAGATTATTACAAAAATAACCGTGTATCTGGAAAACACTTGTATTTTGTTTTCAGCCAAATATGCTCACTTACAGTCCAAAAATGACGACCGGTAGATAAATGGAGAGATTGGAGTTGAGGTCGAGAAAGAATGGGCAGTTTCTGAACAACGTGGGATGAAACAATGGCAAGATTACAAAATTATAGTGAACTTTCACTGAAAATTCAGAGGCTTACGAGCATCCATATTGATATCGCAGCTGATATGGATTGAACCGCTTATAGCAGCCGATTGTTGTGGAGTGACCTACCTGGAAGTAATTAATAAAATAATTAAATATTTGACGCTATTACTCACAATCCACGCTGCAACTACCCATGGCAGTATTACAAGGATGTAGTGTTTGCTGCCAGTTAGGTGTTCATAGATCTAGAGAGTCAGTCTCACATAATATTTTGAGTCAACACTTGCTGATTGCATCGCAAATTCTCTCACCCGCGGCGTTGCAAACATGAGAAAACGATCCGACGCAATGGTGAAGTTTGTGTACAGAATCACCTAAACAACTGACTCAACTTTAGTGTTCTCTTTCCAATTTGATTCTTAATGCAAAAACCTGTTTCAGGTACCTGATAGAAGAACGAATCCGGAGTTGACAATGTTATCAGTAGCCAATCAGGATAACTTGCATTGAACAACGCAATGGGCAGTAGAGAAACGATGAGTGTGAGATTGAAGCCTTTAAATAATATTCTCCGTCATTACTTCTAATTCTGCTCTAGGGTTTGCAAAATCAAAGAGGTCGCAACTCCATTTCGAAGTCTCAAAGCTCACCGACATTAGCTGCAATCAGTGATACCACGTGCCTTCGGAAAGCGGGATCTATGAAATCCTGAAGCGAATCTGTAAGTAAACGGGAAAAAACGGCGCTTACTCTCTGGATAGTGATAATTCTCCACAATACAATGTTCAACTGCAATCCAATTGCTGTGAACAACGCCATAGGAATGCCAATGGTCAATCTGAAATTCGAACTCGCTATTATCGAAATGGAAAGAACTAGCCTATTAGCCAGTGTCGGTCCATAAAATCCATCCCTCAGACAGCTCTCCAACTCGGACATCTCTGCAGCAACAGGAAAAGGGAAGTACCCAGGGGAGAATTTTAGGAGAAGCAATAACGCTCAACGCAGTACAAGATTTATGGAGATTGCCAGGGATCTCTGGGGTTCTGAATAGAGAGCACAATACGGGTCGACGTCTCTTCGTTCTCTCGGCCGGTTGGGTGGAAATGAAGAGACGGGAACCCGAATTGCGCACTCAATAGTTCTGAAATATGCCATAGGTTGAGGAAGTTGTTACTTTTTTTAATTATCACATTGTCGATTGGAGCACGTGGGACTCTCAATGGACCACGCAGTGGTTTGGTGAACACGAAATTGAAAAAAGTGGGCGAAAAGTGAGATCCTTCTCACAGCTGAAATGACATGTACATTCAAGAGACACTTTTCTCATCCCCACTAATGAACTGCATTCAGATACGAGGCAACATTGTGAGCTGAAAGTAGCCCAAGAGCACACACTACAACCAGGGATGGCTTGTCATTCGATTTCACTCGATATTTCATACTTCGAGAGATTGGGTAAAACTAAGATATTCTCATCCCGGCTAATGAACTGCATTCAGCAAGGCAGCAGCGATTCCGGGAAATTCGCAACGATTCACATCGACTGAATGTGAGAACACGAGGTTTGTTATTGTGCTCAACTTCCGAACTCGAAAGGAAAAGCGTGAAAGCAATCATTACAGGCCGACAATGCCGCAATCACAGCCTCATCGTCTATCATCAGCTGACGCATCCCAAGCTCACCATAGTGGTAACTGTCTCTTCATTTCCCACTAGGAGTGGCGAATTAAGATTTTTCTTTTTATTCTGTGTGAATTATTTCTGTGCTTTCGCAGCTCAACACTCATCCACAGTCCTTTTATGACCCTTCCAAGGCGTTGACCTGATTTATTTTCAGTATACCCTTCCATGGCTTACGGCTTCCAAACGAAAGAGGATGCAATTGATGCAGCGCTATACTTGGAGAATAATCAAACAATGCAATTGGTAAATATCTACCTTTTTCATAAATAAAAATGAACACCATTGGAAAAGCTAAAAAAATGTGCTCACAATTCAGGTGGTCCTATTCCGTCTCATAACCTCACTGATCGCATGGATTGTAATGACTTCAGTATACAAGTCCATTCAGTAAGATTTTTTAAACATTTGATGTTAATAAATATCATCATTTAAACAAATATTAACGATACGCTTGCAGTAACATGCGCGCGCACAAAGGACTCGTTCTGCTACTCCGTATTCACTATTTCTGGACGCACTACCTCTGCTCGTGCGCGATTTTCGACGCCGCAATGATCATTTACAAGAGCATGACGTGGGAGTGAGCGTTGATCTTTGATCTTTGATCTTTACAGCTTTCATATTCATCGTTCAGAAATCCCGAGGATCTGCTCAACAACGGATTCATATGTTTCATCCGGAAGGTGCCTTACTCGGTCGCAGTATGTGGTGAGTAATTTTTCCTGTTTTTTTCAAATTCCTGTTTGCGAAAATTTATTACGAATGCTTTTTTAGGCGGTTCAATATCTCTGTTAATTATTGTGATAGAAAGACGACAAGCTTCGGTTCGCGTTCGCACATACGAAAGTGCAGGAATCAGACTGGCCTTGAAATTATCGATTTTCGAGGTGATCTTTGATCTCTAACTAATCGGGAAAACCTTGAGACCATCTCAGGTGTTGTACCTTATCTGCTTCTTTGCTGGAGCTTCGACGATGTTCGAATTCGATCTTAATTTCGCTCACTGCACTGCGGTCACTGCTAGCTCGGAGAAGTTTATGAGCGTTGCCGCGGTAATTTTAATAAATTCTAATTTTAAACATAATTATAATTGCAGTTGACCGTTCTCATAGTGCAAATGGCGGCACTTATTGTTTTTCGAAAATTATTAAGAAGAAATATGAAATTTCTCGAACGCGATAATGAAAGCCTCAGTGAACGGTATTATTTACCTGTTTTCCCTATTGTCATGTGCTTTTCAGATATCAAATAAAGGAAAACATTCGGACACTGAATCTTCTTGTACCTCTTGTCGAGTTCGTGTATTTTAGTTTAAAATTAAAATTTTAACTTTTCTAGAACTCAATTTATCCTTACTTTCACTCCGATCGGTATGTGGCTACTGTACGCTACAATACCCCACGGTTTAGACCCTCGGGCTTACCCCGTTTTTGAGGTATTTTATTACATTTTATTTAGTAAATCTGAGAAAGTATTACATTTCAGGAATCGATAAATGTAATTCAACTGTACGGAATCGTTATGCCGCTTCTTGTGATTCATAATCAGCGGTAAGAAATTTTAAAAATATTTGAAGTAGTATATTTTCTAGAATGGATCAACAACGAAAGCGAGAGGAACTACGCACGAATAAAAATTCAAAAGTCACAGACAATCATTTGAAGAAAATACAAGCGAATTGGTGAATAAATAAAGAGTGCATTTCCTCGCACAAATTGCAAAAAATAGCCATATAGCACGGATTTCTTCCAAAAAATAGGTTTCAAACTTCAAAATGTTAGCCTCGTAGGGGGCTCGAACCCCTGACATTCAGATTAAAAGTCTGACGCTCTACCAACTGAGCTAACGAGGCTCTGTGATTGAACACTGAACGACATACTTTATTGGTGCAGAATATGGAAACATATTGTTTGCTTCTTTTGCTCTTTTGACATATTTTTAAAGCTCCACCGAGCAGCGCACAAACTTTGATCCATAATCACAGAAAACTAAGTGTTAGAGTGTTGATGAGAGCCGGCTGTTCGAAAATCAGACAATGACAAGGGAAAGTTATGATATTTTCGTGGGAATCGGCAACTAATCACTTCCATAGAACTGTTTCGCACGAGTTGTTATCGCACAATGGTCATATATTCCCCCGAACTGATGAGAAAAAAATATATATACGAAAACAGTCATTACGGAAGCTATGCTTCAATCAGACCGCTTTGTTCGCTCAGTGTCTTCATTTCGGTATGAAGTATCATCGACGAAAGGTATGTCCGAATTTTCCCAGTGAAAACTGTAGACTGTTTTTATACTTATCGACGGCATCAAAAGATGAAAGTCGTAGATTATCTGAATCCCATTTGTCTTTGAATACAAAAGTTTGTCGCGGAGGTGTGAACTAATAACAATTACTTCATTTCAAACAACTTCGCATAGGCTTTTTGCTATCGAACTTTGCACATAGCATAGGTTGTCATTTTCAAAAGTATAATAAATACGTCAAATTTCATCCTTAGTTTTATTTTATTGTTGATTTTAATTTTCATTACTTTTCAGCAATGACTTACGGCTACCGCACTGTGGATGAAGCAGTGGATGCAGCAATGTACCTCGAGAAGAGTAACGTGTTTCGGATGGTAAATATTATATTCTAATTTGTTTTGTAATAATTAAAATTCGAGGTCGTGCTCTTCCGATTAATCACCTCAATTCTAGCATGGATAGCTATGACATCGGTGTATTCGTCAATTCAGTGAGGAGATTTATTGATCATTTTCATTGTCTTCAGTATTTTTTTCTACATTTGAAGAAACACTTGCAGTAACATGCACGCGCACAAGGGCCTCGTTATTCTCCTTCGAATACACTATTTCTGGACTCACTACCTCTGTTCTTGCGCCATTTTCGATGCAGCAATGGAAATTTACAACAGTGTCTCGTGGGAGTATGTTATTTTCAGAATTGTCTACTTTTCGATGAATAGCGTTCCAATTACAGTAAGCCGGAAGATCTTCTCAACGGAGCGATGATTTGCTTCCTTCGAAAAATGCCGTACGGCACTACGCTTTGTGGTGAGTTCTCTCTAGAGTTCGAAATACAGGTAATCGTCTCTTCATTTACACACTCTTTCGCAACTCTGACCGGTGAGAGAGTGTGAACAATGAAGAGACGATTACCCATATTTCGAACTCTAGTTCTCTCGTTTTCATTCATGCTGCCTCATTTCCGCTCATCTGGCGATCTCGGGATGATTCAGTTGTTTACCCTCCTTCTATTTCCAGGCGAATCAATTTCGCTTTTACTTATCGTAATAGAAAGATGGCAAGCATCCGTTTACGTTCGAACTTACGAACGATCAGGAATAAGGATGGCGCTGCAATTTTCGGTTGTACATGTAAGTGTATTCAAAGTGAAAACCAGAAACTTCTTGTAATAAGCTGTAAAAGTATAACAAATATGCGTTTTTCAATTCAACTACGTTACGAATATAATTCCAGTTACTCTACGTCCTGGGATTCTTCTCAGGAGGAACTTATCTGTTCGATTTCGACTATTTTTATGCACACTGCACAACCGTAACGCCGACGTCGGAAACATTCATGAGCTTATCTGGGGTATTTCTAAAAGTTAATTTCAATCAATTATCATTTTTTTTCAAGTTATCAATTCTCTGCATTCAAATCTTCGCTCTTGTCGTATTTCGGAAGCTTTTGAGAAGAAACAAGCAATTTCTGAACAGAGACAACGAGAGTCTCAGCGAGCGGTACTTGCTTGTTTTCAAATGGGAAAATATGATTTGCATTTTCAGATATCAAATCAAAGAAAACATTCGCACACTCAAGCTGTTATTACCGCTTGTACAGTACGTTTTAGCCGGAGATTAACAATAATAACAGTAAAAGCAAGTAAAAGTCACATTTGCAGAACTCAATTCATTCTCAACGTCTTTCCGGTTTTCATGTGGCTAATGTATCAGTCGGTTCCGCATGGATTTGATCCCCGAGGATACCCCATTTTCGAGGTACTCTCCCTAAGAAATTGACTTTACCGAACCTATTTGTATGGCGCGAGAGATGGTGATACCGACACCAAACCTACAACCCTGCATTGTGCACAATTAAATATTTTTCAGGAGTGTATCAACGTAGTTCAATTGTACGGCATTGTTATGCCAGTGTTAGTGGTTCGAAGTCACAGGTGCGTGAATTTTTTCTTAATGTTTTTTTTAAATTGTATATTTTTAGAAAAGATCAACAACGGAATAGAAACGAATTATCGACGAATCGAAGCTCAAAACGTGTCGACAATCATCTCAAGAAAATTCAAACTGATTGGTGAACAAAGAAATGAAACTTATAACAAAATTAAGACCACCGAAAGCCAAAAAGTTAGCCTCGTAGGGGGCTCGAACCCCTGACATTCAGATTAAAAGTCTGACGCTCTACCAACTGAGCTAACGAGGCTCTGCTATTGAGCGAAGAACACCACCCTTTCTTGAGCATTTACCATTCAAAGCGGTGGCTCTGATACAGACATCTAGAAACTGATCTGTAAATATGTTGCATTCGATGTTTTCAATTGTGCTACATTTCGCTCTTCTTTTCTTACTTCCTTGTTTTCTTCCTGTTTCCATTGTTACGTATTGTCCCATATCGGATTTATTTATTTCCCCGGTGAATTCGAAACATGTCTTTTAATTATAGGCTGCAACGAAAATGGAATAAATGAGTAAACAATGAAATATTAGCATATTCCCTCAGGGCTGCTAATTATTTTATCTATCTACGTTGAAGAATTCGCCGAGCAGTATCTTCGATCCTTTCTCATATTTCCCTTTCGGCGAATCGCTGTCTTTATTTCGCTATTTTTGAACGGTGAGTAATTTTTCATCCATATCGTACATCGTTCCCATTACCGAACAAACGGCCTTTTCTACCTTTTCTACCTTTTTTTCCTTTTCGCGAATTCGCGTTTACCCGTACTAATTTTTGTTTCACAATTTTTGTTGACCCCGATAAGTGGACGAATACAAAAATTGGCCGGTGAAATATTATTTTAAATAAGTGAAAAATGAGAGCCTTTGCCCCTATTTTTACTTAAAATACGGCTCTGATGGCATGATGACAAATGAGTACGGTAGAGCCGTATTTCACTGGATAACGGGTCTCATTTTTCGCCTATTTAAAATAATATTTCACCGGCCAATTTTTGTATTCATCCACTTATCGGGGTCAACAAAAAATGTGAAACAAAAATTAGGACGGGTAAACGCGAATTCGCGAAAAGGAAAAAAAGGTAGAGAAGGTAGAAAAGGCCGTTTGTTCGGTAATGGGAGCGATGTACGATACAGCCAAGATCTAGTACGGTGAGAAACGTTGTTGGTCGATGGCTTTAGCACGTTGCGAAACATGGCACCAATTAGGGCAGTATTCAATCAAGGGATGGTTTTGTGTGAAATGTTGCACACTTTTTGACTCACTCAGAGAGTTGAGTGAGCAGGAGAAATCATTAGTCATATCTTGTCGAGCCATTCCTAATTCACAATCAGTCTACATCGCTTCTACCCCTCGGCACGGGTTACACTAAACAACTTTCCGGTTTATTTTCCTCATCTTTTCGAGAGGTTGATCAGCTCCTGTCCATTCTCTCGTCATTTTAATCATTCATCGTTCTCAATTGCGATAGAAAGTGTGAATTGAAGAGACGATTATCTGATCGTTTTCCCGGATGTGCCTCTTCAGAAAAAAAAAAAACGCCCACTAAATCGAAGATTAATCCCAATCCAAGAGATGTGTTAGGCTTCTATTAATTTTTGAAAGCCAATCACAAGATCATTTGTTGTATTTCTTAATTTCCCGGAACAATACAGCCTACCTCCGTGACAGAATATTTTGTACTTTTGTACATTTCCACGTTTGACAGCTGAAATTGTAATGAAAAAAGCGTAGGTTCTAAAAATACAATAAGACTGCTGGAATCGCAATCAGGAATGCTTAATAAGTTGTTCGGTAGTTCTTACTTCGCTCAATCACGAACCTTTTACTATGACGTTTTTACCCTTCGTGTACATGTACCCATTGATGAATCATAATCTCGTCTACCTGCTATAGCTCGAAAGATGAGCAGACATCACTTCATTTCATTCATTCTTTAGGAAGTCTTTCATGTCTAGTGTCATCCCAGAAGTATCCCTCTTTTTCATCTCAAAAACCATGTATCTTTTTAATTTACTCGCGAGAAACTAAAAAAAAAATGTAAGGCACTTATCTCAGAATACGGAAAATCCGTATCATCTCAATTACAGTTCTCTTACCGGTACAAGTGCCATTTTCCTATTGTGTCTGGACAGTTCCACTGACAATGAGCACTTTTGAGCGAATTCTCGCGCTATAACTTCTGCGTACTTGACGCATTACGTAGGGCATTTCACTTCTTGTTATATTTTTAACTTCCTCAGCTCGGGGAATAGTTCAATTAAATTCAATCACACACAGCACTTGTTCTCGAATGAAATCAAGTGAATGCACTTTTTTTAAAAAATGAATCGAGTCATTTTCACCCTGAAGAAATCACGCCACATGTCATTTGTTTGTTGCATACATTCCAAGCACTCTTGTTTACTATTCTACAATTCAAAAATCATTCTTCTGATTTTCCGAACTGCTTTCTGTAATCTGTGTTCTTACATTATTACCACTTTGCCATTTTTGTTATCTGCATGCGCTTTAATTGCTCTCGCATAACGCTGCATTAGGAAGCATTACATATTTTCTAAAGCCACTTTCGTAAATCTAACGCTCCATTGCAGATTTCTAATGGCAACCACCGCAGATCCGATCGTCGAAAATGCGATTTTTGTCTACAGCGCTCCCTACATGCTATGGGTAAACGACCTTCCGTAGTGCATGCAAATGTATTCATGTCTACATTTCCAGATGATCCCCTTTCGCATCGTGACATCTGTCTTGGGCGTAGTCGTCATCTCCATCATGATGTGCCATTGGAAGTCAGTCCTCCAATCGTATGTTTACTTGAGGCTAGGTGGTAGTGCGACGAAAGTGCACACAAAACGTATTGTAGCCACCACTACGCTTTCTCGCTCTCGAGAAAATTTGGTGTTCCTGATCACTAATTTTCGGGATCTTTTTCAGAAAATTCGTCGCTCACTTCAACCTCACTTTCCTCCTTGCAATCCACGTCATCTTCAATCTTCTATCGTGTGCTTTTGTTGCGATTGACGACATCTACATCGCGTACCAGCAGCACACTTGGAGGTGAGATATTTGTTGATGTTATCTTTTCTAGCATCCCGATTTGGGTGAGGTGATCTTTGTCCATTGACTACTCGAATTCGGCTGAGTGTAAATAGCCGCAATTACTATTGTTGACTGCCTCCTACAATTTTGCCAAACTATCCTATCAAATTCGATGAGATCTTGTTCGACAGCCTTCTAAAACACAATAAATATATCTATTCAGAACCGGCGAAGACCTGGTGATGCCTGGCATTGCTTGTTACCTGTGGAGAATGCCGCCGTGTGTGACGCTTTACGGTGAGAAAAAGCTATTTTTTGGCAAAATGTTTAGCCTCGTAGGGGGCTCGAACCCCTGACATTCAGATTAAAAGTCTGACGCTCTACCAACTGAGCTAACGAGGCTCTGATTCTGACTGTTAGGAACAGTACTGTATCGCACATTTCATGTTTCCTATTGTGCAATTTTCTCGTCTATTTCAATTTTTCATCTCTTTCTAGCTTGTTTGATGGATTTATGCTACAATCAGATGCTATGTTCATATTTCTTATTTTATTTGTGCAGGCTCAATGTTCTCCCTCGTGGTCATCTCATTAGAGCGTTTCATCGCTACATTGTTCTACAAGACCTACGAGCAATGCCCCAAGTGGTTGGGTGCTTGGTTCGGAGTTGCTGAGGTACAGCTCTTAGTCAGCCATAGTTATTTTTAGCTCCCTACATTGTTAGGTGTTTTATGGCGTTATCAGTGTTATCGAAAGGAAGGTATCTAGGACTGAGGATTATTTCAATATTTCAGATTCTAATCCCGCTCGTCTGTACCGGAATAGCTACTGCCTACTTTGATTTCCCGATGAAATTCTCTTACTGCACCATCGTTTCGCCTGGCAACTTTGCAGTGATGATCTCGATATCGGTAATTTTTACCATTATTTGCAGCACGAAATACGAATTTCGACATTATTTTTTGTGTATTTTCAAGAGCAATTCCCGTATTTCGAGCTGTATTTCATCCCTTGTTGCGACGAAACGCATATTTTCAGTACGTATTCCTCACTTGCGAATTCTTCGCGCTAATTCTTTTTCACATCTCACTCTTCATCAATTGGAGAAGAATGAAGAATCGTGCAACGATGGACCCAACTGGACGGTAACGATAAATTAGGGAAGGAAATCAATACATTTTTTAGGTATCAAATAACCGAGAATTTTCGAACAATTGCAACTGTTACTCCTCTGATTTGGTAAGCGTTGGTTTAAAAAATCTCAGTCCAAAAATCTTTAGGTGCCATTTTATGATTATGATTGGAACCGTCGGAGGGTTTATGATTTACAATGCAATCTATCCGGACTTTGATAAGCGAACGTACCCTATTATTGAAGTGAGCTGAATTGGGTTAACGCGTGTGGCTGCATCAATGATTTTATTCAGTCATGCAGCCTTTATGTCATCTATGAAACTCATCTGACATCTTGAATTTCTGAATTTCAGGAGACTGTCAATCAAATTTACTGGCATGGAATCCTGCTCCCGTTCATTTTCTACGCTATTCATAGGTTTGCTACCATCTTTTCTTTTATTTGACGATCTTGAAGGGCGATAATTACAACAATTCATAATTTTAATGTTTAATAATAGCATCTTTTAATTATATATAAATTATAAATAATTAATTCAGGTATGGCAAGCGGCAGGACCTCCGGGTTCTCAAAGACAACGGCGTCGGGCAGCAAGGGAGTGGTGTAGTTATCGCCAAGCACGAGCGGGCGATCCAGAGGGGATGGTGATTAGGCAAGTTATTTCTTGTTTATTTCTGAAATTGTATGCCAGTTCGCATTACTTGGGGGTTAAATAATGCAAAGTTCTGCCTGCAAATGACAAGCGAGCGAACGAACGAGGAAAATCATCGACACCTTCATCCACACCAGGATCGCAACGATCCCTTCGCTCGGATGAAGGGCTTCTATTGCGAAAATAGTGTCCTGTTTTCATAGTCTTTGGTCTGTTCCTTCCCCCTCATGCCTTCCGAGTCAAAACATTTCCCACTTTCCCATGCGCATTCGCGCACAACTTCTTTCAGTTATTCTCTCCCGGTGATAGAGCGTGCAAAATTGAGAGACGGCGATCTTATTGAGCACTGCAGTCCCAATTCCCTACACGCTGTCCCTATTCGGGCACAGCATCATAATCCCGAGAGCAACGATCCTTGTTTTGATACGAATTTGTAACATCTCCAGCCAACACCGGCCCAACATCGGACGAATTCGTGGAATTGCTAGATTATTTTTGGAGCTGGGCTATCGTAATTCATCTCAAGCTTATCTTTTAACTGATTCTTGTGAACTTTCCACCACAAATCGTAGAAATTCCTGATCTTGTTTTGATATTCATTCTGATATTAATGCGCCCAGGTGTTGCTATATTTGGCTATACAGCGCCATCGTAATCAATGTGATGTCTCAAACTCTTGTTTTCTTAGCTGCGACTGAAACATTTCGAGCATTGTCTCATTCATGGAATTGGTCTCTTTTGATCGTAGATCTTTGTACCAGGAAAATCATGTTTATCGACCGGATAACAGTCCTTTGTCGATCTTGGATATATTAGCAGCTGTAAAAACTGTGCTACACCGTAGGCTGGGCAATTCATCTGTCAACGGAAATTACTGTCTGCGATTCCAGGATAATTCTTGATTAGCAAATGCAGTTGCTTGTTCTCGGTAAGCATACAGAAAATATCTCTTCAATCTCATTCATTTCTTGATCTGATCTATCAAAACACTAGCTGTTGAATAATGTCCCGATTTTCATCCTACGTTGATTTTTCGCGCAAACTGTATTATTTCTGAAGATCGTAGACAAATTGCTATATCGAAAAAATATCACAATTACAGTTCGCAAGCGTCAATTTAGTGCCAAATGTGATGCGCGGCACCATCGTCATTCACTTCCTACTCACATCTTAAAACCACGAATGCTCAGCCGAAAGTTCATCGGCCCATTTCCTCTGTTCTCATAATCTCCCATTCCCACCTAGAATATTGCACGACGAGAATACTAATAATCCTAAGATCAGTGCGGCTTATTTACAGCCGTAGTTCCCAGTTCCGTAGGGTAAATTGGCTAGAAGAGCGAGCACTCTTATTACTTCCAGAATAGCTGAATTTATGGAACTGAAGCTTGTTCAATGAACGCTATTTCTTGCCGTACGAATAATTAATTTGCAAATCAATGAATGAATTTTTGCAGGGAGCTTCAATGTCGACGACGCTTGATCCGATCGTCGACACGGCCATTTTCGTGTACACCGATCCTTTCATGAAATGGGTGAGTGGTAGGGCTGCAAAATTAAGAAAAGCTTCGGTGAGGAAACAGTCCTATAGCCTGAACTTTTACTTATTATAATATTTTCAGATGATTCCATTTCGAATCACCACTGCACTCTTCGGCGTTGTTGTCATTTCGATTATGATGTACCATTGGAAGCGAGTATTTCTGTATTCTTGACAGAGAACTGTAGGATCGAATTATGCCTCCGTCTTTCTCATACAGTGTTTTGTTTACCCGTCTGAGACGATTTCTGTTACAAGACTGGGATAAAAACGTGCAATTATGGATGAAATTAAATGCAATTTATATATATTTATATTTCAGAAAATTCGTTGCTCACTTTAACCTCACCTTTCTACTTGCAATTCACGTCATCTTCAATCTTCTATCATGTCTTTTTGTTGCTATCGACGATCTTTACATTTTATATCAGCAGCTTACTTGGAGGTAAGGTGTGAAAGCAATGTTTTGAAAATAATAACAACAATAATAATGTAAATTATATTTCAGAACCGGTGAAGACTTGGTGCTAACCGGATACGATTGCTACGCATGGAGAGCTCCTCCCTGCGTCACTCTCTATGGTGAGACAAAAAAAATCTGGCAAAAGAGTTAGCCTCGTAGGGGGCTCGAACCCCTGACATTCAGATTAAAAGTCTGACGCTCTACCAACTGAGCTAACGAGGCTCTGGTGCACTTTCATTGTAGCGTCATTTTATGGCATATTCTATTGCTCTTTTTTGTGATTCTCTCATCTCCTTTTCCTTCCTTCTGCTTTTGATATCGCTTATTCCGCAATTTCAGGGACGATGTTCTCCCTCATAATCATTTCTATCGAGCGATTCATTGCAACGATGTGCTACAAAAATTACGAACAATGCCCCAAGTGGCTCGGGGCCATGTTTGGACTTGCCCAAGTATGTTTGATCTTTGATCTTTTGATTTCATATCTACCCTTAAAAATAAATGTTAAGATCCTAATCCCCTTCATCTGTACCGGTATCGACACGCTAGACTACAGTTTCTCAGCAAGATTCTCCTACTGCACTATTGTTTCCGATGAGAACTTCGATGTTGTCATGCAGATTGCTGTAAGTTAAATTTTCTTATTTTTTACAATGAATATTTTTGTTTTCAGTATTTCTTCCTTGTTTGCGAATTCTTTGCCCTCATTCTCTTCCACATATCCCTCTTTATCAATTGGCGTAGAATGAGAAACCGGGCAACAATGGATCCCACTGGGAGGTTTGATAATTTTTCTTTGTTGGAATTATATTGATACAGCGAAAACAATTACTCTGTAGATACGATACAATAATCTCGTTCCAGGTATCAAATAACCGAGAACTTCCGGACGCTAGCGACAATTACGCCTCTTATCTGGTAAGTGTTTTGAATGACTTGTTGTTGTTTTGCTGTTATTGAAATTCGTTTCAGGTCCCACTTTCTCATTATGATCGGCAGTTTTGCGTTATTCTTCGCATATTTGTCGTTCAATCCCACCTTCGATCCGCGGAGTTATCCCATTCTTGAGGTAATAATTTTATTCTCTTGATCACAAATTAACAAATCACTACATCTTATCTATTCATAGGTAAATTGAAGACAACGTGAAACACATCTCATTGAGAGAAACGAAATGAAAGTAGTGGTCGAAAAATAGCAAAACTCTAATCTAACTGGTTCAGGAATCGGCCAATCAAATCTACTGGCACGGCATCCTCCTCCCTTTCATCTTCTTTCTGCTTCATCGGTTGGTTTCTATTTCTATTGACGGAATAAATGACAGGGAACTTCTTCGGTTTTTGGCCCAGTCAACAACCGCACCGAATGTGGAGGGGGGTGGGGAATGAGAATGGTAGGGAGGGAATACTCTGCGAGAAAAGGTTGGGCCAAAAACCGAAGAAGTGTCAATGACAGAATGGCGGAATTAGAGAATCTGTAGTAATGAACACATTTGCGTTGTTCAGAGGATTTCAAGCCCAAATATATTTTTTAACAATTATAATTATATCAGGTTCGGCACCCTTCACAATCGGCGCGTCCTCAAAGACAACGGCGTCGGCCAGCGGAGGAATACACAAGCCATCATCGCAAAGCACAATAAAGTCATCCAACGGGGATGGTGATGACGTCATCGACGAGGACGATGCATTCAGAAACGCAGAGGACTAGGCCCTTCCGGCGCGCCTTTTTGCTCCCGGAAATCACACATGCCTTTCTATCACTAACACATTTCCACAATATTGACTGCGAAAGTAGATGAGCGTCAGTTATCTAGGAAGTGAAACTCAATAGTTGTTCCGGGTTATTTCATAATTACAGTGTCCGAATAATATGATTGTATCCGATTTCTGCTTTAGTACTCTCGTTATTGTTTTGCACGAGTATCTTATTACTTGGCTATAAATTTCGGTAACGCTATAGTCCTCAGTGTAAATATTTCTGTCTTCATATCGCTTCATTTCTCTTCTTCCTTGTTGTGCTGTTCCACCTTTCCGAAGAAACCCTTGTCAAACATGCGAATCTGAGAGGCTGCAAATGACATTCTACCTACATAAAAAAGTGCGAGTACAAACGAGATTGCTTCCTTTCTTTCTGACACTAAATCTCTGCCTAGAACTCGTTGAAGTTCACACTGATATTCACGTTAAAGCGTAAATGAACTATGGCTTTTAGGGAACTTTCACTTCCAAGATCATGTTTTATCATGCCAAGTGAAATATCGCACGGTTCATACATTATTTCAAGTCTTGTCTTCCGTTCGTTAAATTGGTCGTTGCCGGAATTATTATTCGCATTGTTCGAAAAAATGTTTTCTCGAATATCAATCTCCCTGAAGACCAAAATGTGGGGTGTATTCAGTTTATTCAACGCATTTTCTCACAGTCTAGAACATTTATAAGACAAAATGTCTTTCTTTTGTCTCTCTTTTTTATTGTTTCTAGTTTTCGCTTCATTCGTTTTTTATTTTTGTATACATTAGACTCACATATGGTTAGACTACCATCAGGGAAGTTCATCTTTCTGAACAAAGTGGCGGGTATCTGGAGATCATCATCACGATAATTATACCTTTACCTTAGCCTTGTATCTTTGCTTCTGATTTTTCCGGGTATCTTTTAGTTTTAACTCACGTGCATCCACTAGTCAGCCAATTATAGATTCCCTTTACTAGTTCTCTGAATAAATTAACTAGATCGCAGTTGGAGCACATGAATGACTTCGAAAACGTCAGTCCAAAATGTGTGCTCACTTCAGTATTGAATACGTATTTTCTAACACTTCAGCCCATTTTAGACTAAACGACAGGTGTTTTATGAGTGGAATGTAAAATGCCTCCTTCTGCAACCTTCTGGCTTTTCCTGGTTGCGAGAATCGCGCGAATTCTAATCACGGGGTATTCAGACGCACAACTAAAACGCATCCATTCCATGCGTCTATAGTAGAGTATCGGCGATGTCTGAGTGACGTTAGATCTCAGCATTTCTACTTCCAATTTTCTGATATCATGCAATGAAATTTCGCTGGTAATTGATTAGATTAATGCACGATTTTAACGATCAGATTCATTAGACTGTATTTGTTGCTGTTGCACAGTGATTCGAAAATTTCAATACGTCATTTCCTCATATCGCTCTTTGCAGCTAGGCCTGTTAGGATGAGGAACACGCCTTATCATTCCTCGTACTCGCTCGACACAAGTGTACAGGGAATGAAGAGACGATATCCTCATTACAATATCTCTAATCGCTATCCTCCTGACACATCCCAGCACGGGATGGCAACGCGATTAATCCCAGTGATGTCTCAATCCACTGTTGATTTGGTGAATCGGAATCATGGGATGGGCCTTCAGGAATAGATATTGGCTGTCCTCTAACGGTGTAGTTTTTTCTACAACTTATTTCAAGTTGCTGGGTCAACCATTTTGCACAAACGCCGTAAATGTGAATCCGACATTTCAAAAATCTGCTTCAATGATCTGATCTTTCGTTGCGAAAACTTCGCCAGAATCGTTCACTATAGTTACGGGGACGAATAAGACTAATTTCTCGATAGTTCGCGCTCTTTACAGGTGCCATATCATTCCCTTTTTGCCCCAACCACCTGCTAGATCGTGTAAATTTCTGTCCTTTCTACCGTTCATTTTTGTAATGAGTTCTTCATAATCTGCCTCGTTTAGCAGCTGCAAGTGTGTAATATCATATATTCCAACATTGAAAACCGTCTGATTTCTAAACAAACGGAGAATCAAGAAGCTTGATTGAGACATCCGGGATGCTTTTCTAGTCGGATGCCTCAATACACATAGAAATCGCGCAGTTTCCCTCGTGATACTTGCTGCGGATCTAGAGAACGAAAACTGATTCCGAGACCATCGTTGAATATCCTCTCCTGATTATCACAGTGACGCTTCCTCCTACTCGTTCTATATATTGTATTTTCCTTTTCGTTATCCCGAGGATGGTGATGTAAATAGACCTCCCCGGTCTCTCTTGAAGATCAACGACCGCATTCCTCCGTAATTTTCACAATCTTTGAAAAACATCGCTCGATTCAAAACACCTATCAGTCTCCGTGATAAAGATAACCACTATTTCTATATCGCTAGCGCACTTTCGATCCGATTGGAGTGAGCACTTTCAATCTCTCGAGACATTCTTCCTCATCTCCTGTACTTCGCAATTTCAGCCGTCTACTTTTTCCTCGTCACCATAGGAGTCACTTTCGTAGACAAAGATCTGTACATCGGTATCAAGTGTCAGGGGAGCTTATTGTTAGAGCCCGAAAGTGCCACAAATTCCGCACCTTTGTTCCTGAGCACCTGACGCTTGTACTCCCCACTGCTCCGGAGGCGCCACTTTCTAGACCACATGCCTAGACATCCACAGCGGAAATATCCTAGAGAGGCGTGATTGCTGAATTCTAGTCACACGCTCTTGTTACTGATCTCCCGTACTTTACAAGTTCCGTCTTTTGACTGCCTCTTGCCATCATCATAGGCGCCATTTTCTAGACCAAATGCGCAGACATCAAGTGGTCGGAAGCGGTCACAAGTGCACAGTCTTGCGATTCCCTGTTATTTGGAGCTCGCGCGGAATAAATAGTATCTTCAATGTTGAACTCAAGTCACAAGTTTGTTGTTAGCACCTTTGTTCATCTGCTGCGATTCCCATTTCCGTCTTTAGAGACTTTAATCTTTAGTTTAGTCTTTAGTCTCTGAAATTTAGACAGTCTTCATACATACACCACTTTCCTGACCAAACTAGCAGATATTCAAGTGGTCCGATGTACTGGAATTGGTAGTTTCTTCATAGATGAACTCTAGTCACAAGTCTCGCACGTTTGAACTTAGAAGTAGCTCCTGATCTTCCCTGTCTGGATGTAATACAAGGATGCGTTCTTCTCGGAACAATCCCGAATACCTGTCAAGTACAAGCTGAGCACTTCACCCCACGCGATTCACTCCCATTCCCTCAATGGTTTTGTGATCCGTACAGGAAGTTTTTGGCTCCGGAGTAGGACAGCCATTCCTGAGACATCTTCCATTTCAATCAAGCAGCTAATCCCTCGTTTCGCTGAACTACTACCTGGTTCCTCTGACCGAGCTATGATTCCTGGATGTCTAGGAAAACACGATACTATCAGACTTTCATAGCTTACGTGAAACTCAACCGCTGGTCCCCCACCTCACTCCCCAGTGGGGGAAACATCAAAGGTGCCGACGGGGGACCACTGGGAAATCTTCTGGGGGACCATTGGCGGGAAACTTTTCCTAGTGGTCCCCCAGAAGATTTCCCACTGGTCCCCCGTCGGCACCTGTCAGCCCCAGTAGGGAGTGAGGTGGGGGACCATTGGGGAAAATACCAGAGGTAGCGATGAAGAACTCTTCAAAAACAGCCTCCGTCTGTGTTATACGTAATGACTATTTGTGCACTTCTTCTATTATCACTTTGATTACTTTGCGTATTCCCAGCTGGATACTTGGACTATAGCTTAGACGAGCTATTTCCTGTTCATTGCGTCCTAATGAGCTTCGACTCATGTTCAAAAGGATTCGGCATAAACTATAAACTTCATTGATGTCTGGATATCAGTCAAAGTTCAGTGACTGACGTACTGAAATTGGCTGATTGCGCTAATTTCTACGACGCCGCGTACATTTGGTTACATCACAAGTGTGCCTGCCTCGTTGGCGAATAGAGTCTCTCACCAGCTCGAGTGGCGAAAGAGTGCTAGGAATGAAGAGACGGCGGCTCATTTCTCGAGCTCTATTGGCGACGCGATTCGAGCGATCACTTACCGCATTGCTCATTCATTACTTCCACGTTCACTGTCTGCTGCGACGTATTATATCTAATTATACAAATATCTTTGAATCTAATTTGCGGCTCGGAAACCGGATCTCCCCCGCAACCGGAACTCCCAGCGCTCGCAGACATTCCTACTAGAGTTCGAAATACGGGTAATCGTCTCTTCATTCCGCACGCTCTGTCCGGTGAGAGAGTACGATGAATGAAGAGACGATTACGCGTATTTCGAACTCTAAGTCATATCCCTTCATTTTACCGCCATTTCGTGTGTTATCATTGTTGCTGTATTCTTTATTCGCGAAACAACGATATTTTTATAGACTGAACGATGGCCACTACAATCGATCCTATTGTGGACACTGCAATTTTTGTCTATACAGATCCGTACATGCGATGGGTGAGCTAATCACATCCTTTTTGCGTATCTCACTCCCTGTTTGAATGCCAGAACTTGCCAGAACCTTCTTCGTTGAAGACTTTTCCATTACTCATAGGTCAAATCTTTTTGAGTATAATATTTTTAATCTTTGATCTTTCAAATAATGCCTAATTCCAGATGATCCCATTCCTCATAGGTCGTATAATCTGTTGATCTTTGATCTTTCAAATAATGCCTAATCACAGATGATCCCATTCCGCATCGGCACGGCTGCCCTTGGTGTTGTCGTAATCGCAATCATGTTCTACCATCGGAAGTCAGTCTTCGAACAGTATGTTACTATGGGGGCAATAGATCCTTAGCCTCTCGTAATCTGCATGTGATTTTCCATTTTTATTAGATATGATACCATTTGGCATGCTCTGACTGCGCAGAAAAGAACAATATTGACTATTTGTAGCCTCAGACGGGAACTAGTTCTCAATCTGTTGTTGTAGAATTCCCCCTTTGTGCATTCAATTATTGTTTATCGCTTCTCAGCCCGCTTTCGCACTTTTTCCGGTGTTCTTTGCATCACAAATAGCCTCGATCTCTGACCAAAAAACTATACTTTCAGGAAATTTGTGGCTCACTTCAACCTCACTTTTCTCCTCGCGATCCATGTTATCTTCAACTTTTTTGCGTGTCTTTTCGTCGCAATTGATGACATCTACATACTCTACCAGCAGCTAACGTGGAAGTGAGTTCATTAATTATCTAATATGTTTTATTCAATAGCAATAATAATATCTTTAGAACCGGCACCGACTTGGTTTTGACCGGTTACGAATGTTTCGCATGGCGGGTTCCGCCCTGTGTGGCGCTGTACGGTGAGCCGATTCATTCATTTTTAATTCGAAGTCAGCAAAATGTTAGCCTCGTAGGGGGCTCGAACCCCTGACATTCAGATTAAAAGTCTGACGCTCTACCAACTGAGCTAACGAGGCTCTGTCCTTTTTCGTTAGGAACCACTCTATAAGGCGCTTTCCTTCGCGATCAGAATTGTGCAATCGGCTTACTCACGCCTCCCCGCCGTCAAACCACGCGCCTAATCACATTCTATTCACGCGTTTGGCCGGCGGTTGAGCAATGAATGAGCGATGCTGACCAGAATATCATCAAGAGATCACTTGAACGAGAATACCTGAGGGAAAACGATGACCGAAATAACATTTCGAAATAACGCCATTGAACCTGACACTAAACGCTGAAAATTATGTTTTCATGAAAAAATGATTATTTTCCATTACAGGAACGATGTTCTCCCTTATAATAATCTCTGTTGAACGGTGTATCGCTACTTTGTTTTACAAGAACTACGAGCAATGCCCGAAGTGGCTCGGGGCATGGTTCGGACTCGCTGAGGTTAGATTGAAGACCAAAGATCAAAGATCAAGTTCTATTTAGATCATAATCCCCTTCGTCTGTGCATCGATCATCTCGTCCTACTACAGCTTCACGGAGCGATTTTCGTACTGTTCCATTGTTTCCGAGAGCAATTTCGAAGTGGTGATGCAGATTGGAGTGAGTTTCACGAATTGCATCTAAAAATGTGAAACAGCTAAAATAATTATTTGTTAGCATTGAAAAATATACTATTTTGTGTGTTCAATAAATAATAATAATAATAATAATAATAATAAATTATAATATAAATATTTATTACATTTCAAGTACATCTTCCTCGTACTCGAATTCCTCGCCTTGATCACCTTCCATGTCGCCCTCTTTGTCAATTGGAGAAGGAGAAAGAACAGGGCGACCATGGACCCGACTGGGAGGTTTGTTTGTTTTTATTTGTGTTTGTTGTTCTTATAGTTTCTTATAAGCGCTGACAGTTTGTGAAAGTTGATGACTGATTCAATAGTAAATTCCAGATACCAAATCACTGAGAACTTCCGCACGATTGCCACTATCACTCCGCTGATATGGTTTGTTTTTGTTATTGTTTTGGCATTATTGTTATTGTTTTGATTTTATTGTTATTACATTCCAGGTGTCACTTCCTTATCATTCTCGGCAGCGCTGCGGTTTTCTTTCTGTACAACTCATTCAATCCGACTTTCGATCCGCGTATTTATCCGATTCTTGAGGTACTTACGCATCAGATTTTCACCATTTTCGAGTTCTCAAGCAAAATAATTTTTTCTCCTTTCTCGATTTTTGCTCAGAGCATATTGCATTCAATCCGAGACAATTTGTGCAACACCTGAAACGTAGTTGAACCCTAAACCAATTTCCTTTCTCAGGAATCCTCCAATCTTATCTACTGGCATGGCGTACTTCTTCCGCTTATCTTCTTTGTTCTTTATCGGTTAGTTTTGAATTTTCTCCACAATTTTCGTACCACTAAATAAGGTCGCAGAATCGTGCTCGGAAACAGGAAAACAAAATCCTTTTCAGATGCAGTAACCGTCGTGACCGACGTCTCCTTAAAGACAACGGCGTTGGAGAGCAACTACCCGAAATCGTGATAGCTAAGCATGAGAAGGCCATTCAGAAGGGATGGTGATGTCGATGATAGTTATGAAGAATTTGTGCGATAAAGTATTCTTATATTGATCATGCAAATCTATGCAAATTAATTGTGAAGGAATGTTCGTGGAATAAACTAGAGAATCCGGAAATGATTGTATCAAGATTTGTCATCAATAATTCGCTGTTCATATGTTATTTTTATCAATATTTTGTCTGGAAATTCAAGTATTTTCCAAACCAAAATCACCAAAGACAGGGTTAACAACTGTAGACTGGTGAAATGTAATGTATTCGTTGAAACACATTTCGCTCGAACTAAATTATGATTGTAAATACGGCTTTCTTGGCAAAGTTCCAGTTATCATGTTCCAAAACCATTGCCAAACTCTCTCACATTCACCTACTCTCGCTCGCCCCTGTAGAACTTTGATTCCCGATGCCGGGGTACGGTACGTGCATCCAAATTTGAAACACCTTTTTGCTTAGATCCAAGCTGGGTGCGCACACCAGAGACCGGAGGAGTGCGATGCTTAGGCGAACGCTCTGTAATGAACATCTTCATTAAATCCTACCTGTTGCCGTGCCGAAAATATTTTATTGTTACCAATTTGCTGGCGAAAAAATCATCAACAAATGTTTTTTTTTAATTCAAATTCGCGCGAAGATGCGAACAATAGCTGAAATAATACAGAATAATGAATCCATTTCTCCTCTCATTTTCGATCGTCGCGCTCGTCCGGCGCGGTCTCTTCTTCTCGTTTGTCCTCGTTTCGAAGCGGTGGGTGCCCCTTCGCCATCCTTCGCATGCCTAATTCTCTCAATTTCAGGTTTGATTGAGAGATGCGTTTCCCTCTCGTTCTCTTCGCTGCCATGTGCGTCGTTTCTGGCGCTGGCAACCGCGGTCAGCCTGCCGGCAACGCTGGCCAAGCAAGAGGAGCAGGAGGGCTCGGTGCTCATGGTATGGTTTTTCGCAGTTAGCGATGCCTTTGGAGTGGTCTGTTCTCTCTCACCGGTGTCAGAGCGTTGTATGAGCAGACTGATTTCTTGCCCCAAGCCATCCCGAGATACGGTATGTGTCAGCCCGAAGGATCCCGTCCCTCTTTGTTCCACATACTGTCTCGTCACTATGATCAGCTATATATGCGTGAGATATGCCAATTCAACGAGAAAAAACGGAGAAAATTGCCCGTTAATTCGAAGTATTCGTGCCAAAGACCGCTCCGCGCGAACTGAGCGCGTTGAAATGGCGATGCGACCCATCTGAAACATAACTCGCATTACCAATTCATCCCGCCCCATTTAACAGTTTTACATCTGGGAGAATTATGCATAGCTGTCCATTTTTTCATAATATTTTCCTCTCGAGTCGATCAGTGTTAATCGCATAAATATATGATACAATTCAGGTGTCGCACTTGGCGCTGGTGCCAATCCTGCAGCCGTGGTCCTCGTAAGTGGTCGTGTTTATTCCAAAAATTTTTAACAATATTTAATCTTACATTATATTTTAAACTTTCTGCAAATTTTTCAGTGTACGGCAAGGTGTAAATCGGGGATGTTCACCCTTCCCCAGTAACATTCATACCAAGATGTTCCCATTCGCTGGCATGAGGGATCAGTATTTGTGTTGCTCAAGACACAAATTGCTTGTGCTGTTCACAAAAAGGAGAAAAATTAAAATATACATGAATAATTCAGTCTAGCTTTCACATTTTTGAGTTTTGAAACGTTGACAATTTCGTTCATATTTTAGTTTTTCTCCTTTCCTCATAAACCACAAAGAAGTGCTCTTTAGAGTGTCATGAAGAGATCCTCATGCTGCTTTAGTATCAGCTTATGGAGCACATTTCGATACGAACGGGACCACTGTGCTTGATCTTTACCGATTATGTCTCGTTAGCAAAAGCCGACTCAAAAGCCGGATGAATTCCCGTTGTTGAGGAAAACAATATTTTTTTTAAAAATTCTCCGTGCGCTACTGATTAGATTACATTGAGCATCTTAAAGCATGGAATTCAGCACCTTTTCAGCGTTCTTCCTCACGTGCTTATTCTGAAAAAAAGGAAACAAACATGTTCAGGTGGGCCCCGCAACGAGAAGGGCCACAGGCGCGAATGGCGGGCAAGTTTGCGAGGCAAGGGTGGACGCGGCTGCGAGGGCCGCCGCAGCAGCTGAAGCTCGACGGCTAAAGAGACAGCAGAACGCTGGACAGCAACAGGCCGTCGGAGCACTACCCAATAACGTGAGTACTAGCGCCTCTATCTCATTTTGCAATGCTCCCGCATCTGTTAGTATAGGACGGATGGCAAAATTGTATCGCGTAACCGATAGATGTGTCTATTACAAGACGGATTTCATGCAGCCATATTCAAACGTATACATACGCTAAGATTGCATTCAAATCACGTTTATATGTTGAGCAATAATGAACAGTTGCAGGTTCCGCCTGCCGGCAACCTGGCTGCTAACTTCCATGGAGCAGGAGGACATGTAAGACTTTTTAAAAATTATTTTTACTCTTTAGTAACATCACTTGTTAGAGAGAAAATATAAACAGTTGCAGGTTCCGCCTGCCGGCAACCTGGCTGCTAACTTCCATGGAGCAGGAGGACAAGTAAGACTTTTTATACAAATATTTTTTACTCTTTAGCAACATCACTTGATAGAGAGAAAATATAAACATTGTCATGGGTCCCCCTTATCAGAACAGAGCCGATTTTCTCAAAAAAAATAAAATCTCTAAAATCTTCCAGTAAGATTTCAATTGCAGGCAGCGGCTGCCAGGAACAGGCTGATGCATCTTCGTCGACTTGCGACTGTGAGTCCGACAGAAGAATGCGCAATACGGAACACCGTCTCTTCATTTCCACCTGACCGGCCGAGAGAATGTGTGAAATGAAGAGACGGTGACCAGTATTGCGCACGACCTTCACCAGTCTCATTATTTCTCCCTGCGCATTCTCTGTCCTGGCAGCGAACCTGGAAAATGAAACATTCATAGCTTCTTGCATCCTCCCTTGCCAAAACCGGTAATTATGTGCAAAAGCGGCAAAAGGGGAAATTAGAAGAGCCATGAAGCAGCAGTATGGTCGGGGAAATTGCAGGACGTGGCGTCTGCAGTAGCCCTGCGACGGAGGGTGCGAGCGGCGATGCGCGACTATTGGATGCAGGTTTGTGCGAGGTCTTTTTTCCTAGGAGCCTATCTGCTGGAAAACGACGTTGAAAGTAGACTGCAAATTAGCAGCTTTTCTGTTTCACACTGAGGAAATTTCAGCGGTTCAATGTGCGTGAACCTGAAGCGTATGTAAATGAGGAACAGCAGGTAGTGGTCGGTCAGTAATACATTTTTATACAAAGTTATTTATTGTTCTGCGTGCAGCAAAATGTTCTTAAAAACATACAATTCTTAATGGTCGTTGAGTTTTTTTTGTGTAAACCCTGAAATCGAGATATCTTTGAAAACAGAGGAGAAAAAATAAAAATAGACGGAAATTGTAATACAATGGTTAGCTCCGCCCACTTTCTCACGCGGTACCATATTTTTAAGAGACGGATGCCGCTGTACTCTTATTGGTTAATATTGGAATTGAGCGGCTATAATTACAGGCGTATACGTGATTATACGGCGGCAGCAGCCCATTGACGCAGCTGCGTTTGTCGCTGTCGCACGCCGCTGGAGCTTCGTCCGTAACGCAAGATACGAAATTAATAGTCGCGGGGAAACCATGATAGTCTTGAGATTCGATTCTGCGGCGGTCAGTCCTGTTTAATTCAGTTTTTTTAAGTATCCCGCAAATGAGATGCAATGAAACGAACATACAGTGAAAAATCGAGCAGACAACGAGCAATGCAATTTGCAGGAATCATACAATCGAATTGACGAGAGAGGACTTCTAATTGGGCAAACTCCAGCTAGATACGAATTTCCAAGGATGGGTGAGTGCATGTTCTGATTTTCAGGATATTTCCCGAGCATGATAATAAGTTGCCGAACTGTAACGTCGTATGGGCACTTTAACTTTTGATGCCCAACGTGGCGATGTAGCTTGTGGGGAGTGTGAGAAAAAAGAGAACGAGCGAGCGAATGAGCATGGGAGAAGAGCAGTTTTCTCCCGTTGGATACTAAAGCGAAGAAGCGATGTGGTAAACCTGCATTTTTAAAAATAAAATTTCTGTAAATTTTCTTGTTCACTATTAGTGGGACTATACAGAAAGGGAATTCGTCTCTTCATTCTACGTTCTCTCTCGTTACACTGACCGTGAGAGAGTACGTGGAATGAAGAGGCGAAGTCTCATCCTCACAGTACACATTATCACTCCAGGAAGAAATCTTAACTTCGAAGAACATCGTGGAGGCAGCCTTTTGGTCTACACTCTGAATTCGGAAATTGAAGGTTGGTTACAGACCGTATCACATATTATAACATTGAACATGCAATTGTCCTGCTCATTTCTGTACTCATTATTAAAGTGAACCTCATAAAGAAAATATTATAAATTTATTTATGAGAAAATATATTGAATTCAGACTTCGTTACCGATGTTCTGTATGCACTCGGTGCGACAAGCGTGGCTGTCACGGTGAGTGTTTCACGGTATACACCACACAGATAGGATTGGTAGGAACTGCAGTGCTGTGGGATATTCACAAATAGTTTTCATTGATCATTTGTCTGTTAAGAACCATACACACTTTCGTGCTGCCTTTCCTGAACCAAGGGACGCCCGATACGTGGGTGCTATGATACATGGCACCCTTATCCAGGGCGCTCAACTCTTGATTATCATGGTCAGTTTTGTATTCATAATATTGCTGAAAAACGATTGCAATTTTAATTAGTAATACATGCATTTTTTGCAGTGAATTATCCACTGATTGTCGTTTTCAAGCACTCAACAAGATAATCAACTGTCAAACATATACGATAAAAGCTTCTTCTCTGAACAATTGTGCATGTCTTACTTACATACAGGGTGCGCCATAATTATCGCAACTTTTTCAAATTAGCAAATCTTCACATATTATTTTAGATACCTTATGGAAAAAAACTAGTGTGACTCATCAGTATTTACCACAACTAGTATGACTCATGAGTATTTGAAAATTAGTCAGGGTTTGAAAGTCCATCGATCGCTGATTTAATGGCTGAATGTGAGAATAGAATCATGTTGACGCAATTTCAAGCTATTATACTTTCCGTCGAATCGAAGAAATCAAGTTCTAACTTCTCAGTAACCTGTAGTTAGTTATCCGTCGTCACTCACTGATATTGGGAGGGGGATCCGCAGGATGAATTATTATTCAGATTCAAAAACGGTATTTCGATATTTCGATAATGATGAGGTTGTTCAATCTCTTTCGTATCAACAAAAAGTTGTTTAGAATATTTTTCGAATTTATTAAGCCAAACCGGAGCCGGAAAACTCCTAAATGCCGGTTTTGGGACAAAAGTTGTGTACAAAATTTTTCTTTAAACCACAGTACTTCACCACGAAAATTTCATATTGCTGCTCAAAGATTGATTGCTCAAAGTTGGGGCTCCTAGTTCCTCAGAGGGGCCGCTTTCCTGCAAACTCTCAGAAGACTTGTGTTATGTGAAAATTGGAGGGTTTTTTCAAATTACTTCTAAAACCTTCAGAATATTTTGTATTTCAAAAAAAAAATATTCTAAGCATGAGAAAATGATATTGAAGCCTGAATGAGTGGTAAAAAATTGTGCAAACGTCACATTTCAGATTAAAATCGTCATTTTTTTTGTTTCTAAACGAGTAAAGAGATTTTCTGAGCATGTGAAAGGATTCCATTTGGGCTAATTGTTTTCATGTACACGTATTTCTGGGTATTTTCCTGTACTGCTTTAGACCCGTTGGATCCGTATTATCGGTCTCACAAGGAAAGGTTGCGATGTTGATATGGAGTTGCCAAACGAGACCTAGCGGGATCGATAGAAGAAAAAAATTCTAAGAACACCTATGCGGTTCAAATTTGCTGAGGCATCTTGGAATTCCTGGGCTGTTGTAGTTTTCAAGCATTTCTGGGACATAGCCTCAGAAATTGGTGCTTCCCATACAACAGCTCAGACATTCCAAGATGCCCTCAACAAATTTGAACCGCATAGGAGTTATTAGAATTTTTTTGCTCTATCGATCCAGCTATGTAGGTCTCATTTGGCAACTCCATATCGACATCGCAACCTTCCCTTGTCAACTAGTTGCCTCTTGTCGAGGTATTTTTCCAGGCCGAGAAAAATGTGAGATCGCACAGCGTTCCGATCCCCATTGTTCTCTCCAGATAAGGGTGAACAATGGATGCAAATTTCACGCCAAAATCCCGACACGAAAAAACTGCAATTTCCCGCTCAATTCAAATCACAGAGCGGGGAGAGCGGTCGCTCCCCCCGCCCGGGCATTGCAGTTCGGAACATGCGCGAGTGCGTATGTGCTCCCCCTTCTCTGTCGGTTTATCAGTGCCCAAGTGAATTAGTAATGACAAAAATATATGACACAATGGTAAATATGAAGTTTCTGCAACAAAATCTCATAAAATATCACTCAAAATGTAATTATCTCAGGATTGTGTTTCGTAAAATCATCAACTACTCTCCACGAAAATTTCTATAACTTCCGGGCGCCAGTTTTGGCTGATGAAAAAAACGTAACCGGGGTAACTTTTTATGGAGAATTCGAAAATGACGTGATCTTATGTTAACGTGAACAAAAATTTTTCAGGAGAGAGTATGGTAGCCGAAGTGAAATCGAATGCCGAATACTTCAGTATATTTTATTTTTCATAATAATCAATAATAATTTTATAAAAAAGGAAGTTCTCGTAGAGTGGAAAGTACCCAGGGAGAGTAGCCTAGATCGGATCGGAATTCTGTAAGGATTCCAAAACTATTATAGCTGGCTAGCCAGCACAATGAGTTTGCTGACATTGAGAATTTCAAACGCACAATAGATTATACTAGCGTCATGCCGGACTCCGGGAGTCCATTCCGGGAATGGGGCAGCAACACGCGCCTCACAGCATTCTGACCCCCTTTGTTCTCTCCAGATAAGGGTGAACAACAAGGGTGAACTGGGATTAAGGTTCGAATTTTCCCGCCACATCGTAATCGAACTCGAACTTCAAATCGGTGTCAGAACTAGAGTGGATAAAGGAAGAGGGAAGAGTGAGGAAAACCGTATCATTCCTTGCGGAAGAGTGAGAGGGGTGCGGTAACTCTTCCGGAAGAGTGAGAACTCTTGCGGAAGAGTGGATACGGTATTTAGCCAATGTGTTCGTTTCTCGAGCGGATCGCTAGATTTCTCCCGTACTTTTTGCATAATGGCGAAAATATAGTCTGTAAAAACATATTTGCATGTGCTCAGGTCTCTAGAAGGCAGTTTTTAAGAGTTTGTAGGTCGTCTATCGTTCTATCCCTGTTGTTTAGAGTCGTGTAAGATCTCTCCGGGGATCTTTACTTGCCCAAACACCGAAGAACATAATAACACTCCATTTTCAACTATTTTCTAGTGCTTAATTGAGTCTAAGATCAATAAAGTCAAGTCAAGTCTATTGAGCATTTGCATAGGCCTAAACCAATGTAATTATGTTCACAACGGTTGGTTAATCGACATTATGTAGTAAAAACGTCGAATTTGTTGAAATCCCGATCACAAACTCGGCAGAAACGTTTCATTACCGTACCTACTCTTCCGCAAGAGTTCTCACTCTTCCGGAAGAGTTAATCCAATTACCCTCACTCTTCCTCTCCCTCTCATTCCTCGTCGCGCGGAGAGGAAGACCCTTCCTTTCACTCTTCCTTTATCCACTCTAGTCAGAACATGAAATGTTTCCGAAATTTATCCCGATTTCAACATTCAGTATGAGACTCGGGATAAGTTTCAAAAACATTTCAAAATTCAAGTTTGCAGTTAGACTACAACCCTATTCTGTTGGTGTAGAATGCTGTGGCCCGGCGAGTGCTGCAGCGAAGAAATACATGGCTTGTAGAGTTGTTATTCCGAGTAACTCGGCACTCGCGAGTGGATTTCTCATTTTTCCTTCCTTTGTTCGCACTCGCGAGTCAAATTCACTCGCCGAGTGAAATGAATTTGCCTCATTCCTTCTCCCCTCGCCAATGCAAGGTGACCGGTCTCTCGCTTCAATGGAGGATTCAATGGAGAGATAGAATTGAATCAATTCGCGAGCGGAAAATGAGAAATCCACTCGCGAGTGGATTCCTTTGTTCGCACTCGCGAGTCAAATTCACTCGCCGAGTGAAATGAATTTGTCTCATTCCTTCTCCCCTCGCCAATGCAAGGTGACCGGTCTCTCGCTTCAATGGAGGATTCAATGGAGAGATAGAATTGAATCAATTCTCGATTCGAATTCTACAAAAACACTCGCGAGTGGATTTTCACTCGCGAGTGCCGAGTTACTCGGAATAACAACTCTACAAGCCATGTATTTCTTCGCTGCAGCACTCGCCGGGCCACAGCATTCTACACCAACAGAATAGGGTTGTAGTCTAACTGCAAACTTGAATTTTGAAATGTTTTTGAAACTTATCCCGAGTCTCATACTGAATGTTGAAATCGGGATAAATTTCGGAAACATTTCATGTTCTGACTAGAGTGGATAAAGGAAGAGTGAAAGGAAGGGTCTTCCTCTCCGCGCGACGAGGAATGAGAGGGAGAGGAAGAGTGAGGGTAATTGGATTAACTCTTCCGGAAGAGTGAGAACTCTTGCGGAAGAGTAGGTACGGTAATGAAACGTTTCTGCCGAGTTTGTGATCGGGATTTCAACAAATTCGACGTTTTTACTACATAATGTCGATTAACCAACCGTTGTGAACATAATTACATTGGTTTAGGCCTATGCAAATGCTCAATAGACTTGACTTGACTTTATTGATCTTAGACTCAATTAAGCACTAGAAAATAGTTGAAAATGGAGTGTTATTATGTTCTTCGGTGTTTGGGCAAGTAAAGATCCCCGGAGAGATCTTACACGACTCTAAACAACAGGGATAGAACGATAGACGACCTACAAACTCTTAAAAACTGCCTTCTAGAGACCTGAGCACATGCAAATATGTTTTTACAGACTATATTTTCGCCATTATGCAAAAAGTACGGGAGAAATCTAGCGATCCGCTCGAGAAACGAACACATTGGCTAAATACCGTATCCACTCTTCCGCAAGAGTTCTCACTCTTCCGGAAGAGTTAATCCAATTACCCTCACTCTTCCTCTCCCTCTCATTCCTCGTCGCGCGGAGAGGAAGACCCTTCCTTTCACTCTTCCTTTATCCACTCTAGTCAGAACATGAAATGTTTCCGAAATTTATCCCGATTTCAACATTCAGTATGAGACTCGGGATAAGTTTCAAAAACATTTCAAAATTCAAGTTTGCAGTTAGACTACAACCCTATTCTGTTGGTGTAGAATGCTGTGGCCCGGCGAGTGCTGCAGCGAAGAAATACATGGCTTGTAGAGTTGTTATTCCGAGTAACTCGGCACTCGCGACTTAGTTTTTAATGATAAAACTGGATTTCTGGTATGGTTTTACGCTCATCAAGCATCAATTATATAATTAAAGCTTAATTTTAAGCGCGGTCATAGTTTAATAGCAATTTCGTTACGCGCGGAACAATAAACAACTGCGCGTAAAAATGTGATAGTCGCTCTCTGGATCTCTGATCAATTGAAATCTATTGTTCAATCTGATGATTCAGGGAAGGCGGAGCTATCGGAGAGGGAGGCGCCAGCGAGATGAGCCAAGAGATCTCAATGATTGCGGGCCGGCGACCGGTCGTCTCCCTTGTCCCCTCTCCTATCCCTTCTCCTCTCCCCTTTTCCTGATTCACCCCTATCCCCTGTTGCTCGTTCTCGCCTATGTATCTTGTAATCCCCTTATTGTATCGTTCTTGTCGTTGGGGATCACACGCTATGGGCATACCAGAATCCTGACTATAAGAGGATAAGATTAAAGAAGGCGTTCCGCGAACCGCGCGGGCGACTATGCAAAGTGAGGAATGAGAGGGCGCGCTCTCCTCATTTCGCACGCTCTCTCGCTCGTTGCCTGCTTTTCAGGGTCACTTGTCACGCAGCCAATTGATCATAGCTCAGTTCAAACGAAAATTGAAAACATGGGAGTTTCAGAAGTGTTTTCGGGTAGCCACGACCCACAAGCTCACATCGAGAACTCAGTTAGCCAGATATTCGTGGGACACCTTCTTTAAGACTAAAAGGAAAAATCTATCGGACGATGATCCGCCCAGCCATGATGTATGGAAGTGAACATTGGGCGTTGACCGAAAATATGGAGGAAAGGTTCTATGTAGTGTGTTTGAACCACAACATCCCGACGTAATAGTTTCCAATTAAAGAAGCAACGTTTCAATAGAGTAACTCTGGACAACTTTTTGTGTAATAGAACAGTGAATAGATGGAACTCTCTTCCCAATAATGTAATCACTTCTAGGAACAGTGCTTCTTTTCGTAAACGCATTACCTGATTGCTTATTTACTATGCCTACTTTCGCCAGCCATCCTAGATCGAATTTTCTTTGTTGCCTATGTTGCAACATCGTATCTCATGTACCTCGTTTCCCCCGTACCCTAACTGTGTTTTTTTGCGTTAATTACATGATAAATTATTATTATTATTAGCCGAGATGAAGATGGTCCGATGGATAGTCGGAGTCAGATTGAAAGATAAAATATGGAATGATAAGATTCTTGGAATGACCGGTATTGCCTCGATTATTGAAAAGGTTCGAGAGAAGAGGCTGCCGTGGTATGGCCACACACAGCATTCTACACCGACAGAAAAGGGTTGTAGTCGAACTGCAAACTTTACATATGAAATGATTCTGAAAATTATCCCGATTCTCATTCTGAACGGTTGATATCCGGATAAGTTTCAGAAACATTTTATATTCTGAAATCGATTTGTAGTCCGATTACGGTGTGGCGGGAAAATTCAAAGTTGTTCAATTCAAAATTCAAGAAAAGAAAATTTATGAGTTGGATGAAGGTTGTAAAGAAAGACATTGCAACGAAAAGATTGACTGAAAGACACGCTCTGAACAGAGAACTGTGGAAAGAGAGGATAGAGCATCCAGACCCAGCCTAGCTTGGAGAGAAAAGGATTGCAATTCGAAGAATATGTAATGAAGAAGATCTAGCATTTATTTTCATCGTACAACCCCAATTGTAGCCGATTAAAAATGATTTGATTTGATGATGAATCATAAACATTTAATATAATTTATCATTGCAAAATAGGTAAAAATCGAAGAAATCGGTCAATTATAATTTCGCGAGAGCCCTTCCTTCGGAAAAAAAATTTACGATAAACAAGATAGTAGAAAATAATCGATAAACTAGATATCGTGCGTTTGAAATGCTCAGCAAAAGAGATGTGCTGGTTAGCGAGCTATCGATTGCCTAGGAGAGAGGAAGGGGGAAGGAAGAGGGGAGGAGGACAGTTGATCTACCGCCTCCTCCCGGCCTCTTCCCTTCTCCGCCCCTCGAACGTTCGTCAAAGGTTAGATACGAGTGGAATGGAAAATAATCTCACGATATTAGCAATAGAACGGGTTGCACTCTCGCTCATTCACTACTTCGCCAATGAAAACAAAGAGGATTATCGGTCAAGATCGTTAAAGCTCTCACTTCCTTTGTCGGTAATATTACTAGTTCAACGTTAGCAAAAAATAAAAATAAAAACAGTAGATACTCGAGCTCCCAATCCTGCTTCTTGATAGCATGGGAAATCGTTAAAAGTCTTCTTTTTTTCAATCGAATCTTGAATTTCAACAGGCGTTCTCCGGCGGACCTGGAATGCAGTGTGCCAATACAATTTTAAATTTTCTTATTTTTCATAGTCTCTTAGGGTTACAGGTTCGGTGTAGGGATCATCGACCCTCTCTCGCGCTAGGCAGTTTGCCACAAGAAATATATCGCAAAAGTGAGGGGGGGGGGGGTAGTTCGTCTCGTCTTTCTGGAAGTGTCAACGCTAACCTTGTGGCACTTCAATAATTGTGACAAGATTATAGTAGAATAGAATATAAACAAAACGTTCAAGAAACCAAAATATTCCGACAATCATGAATTACACTCGAGGCTACTCTGAATTATGAGATAAAAAATTATGTTCCCCCTGAACTAGCTTCCGATGCGTCGATCGTCTACTTCCGATGCATTGCGCGGTCGATGTTTAATTTGGAATTCGAGGGAAAAATTCATTCAAATTTCAAAAATAATGTATTTGATTACGGTGGGGTGTATTTGAAAGTAGATAAGTATCTTGATTTAAAATGTTTACAACTGTATCCAAATTAATTTTCTATTTTTCATCACTAATTTTTTATTCTTTTCAATTCCATTCACAGTCATCCATTTTCAGCTGTTTTTATGTTGTTTTATCCAATTCAGCATACTAACTATTATGCTTCGAATTAATATTTGTTGCATTCCAGTTCATATTTCTTATTGATAATTCACACAATTATTAATTTATTATTATTCTAAT
>LS485872.1:3918-16431 GCA_900490705.1 Pristionchus arcanus
TAAGTGTCACTAATTATAATTATTTATTAAATTTTATATAAATTAATATATATTAGATTTAAATATAGGATATCAAATATTAAAATTTAGCTCAGCTCTTTTTCTGCTCACTCCGATCTCTCCGACCTTTTTAATCTCACTCCGACCTTTTTAAAGTAATGCCGATTTCGTTCCAATGAAAATAGTAGTCTTAGAACACGGAAAGACGAACAAAGAAAGGGCTCGAATTGTGAATTATCGAATAGAATGGAGTGTCTAAAATGAATTGTTTTTTCTAGCTAATTTTAAAAATTTTAAAAACGGTTATCACGATACTTGCATTTTATTTCAGCTGTGTCACGAACTACCTTACCTAAGCGGTAACAGCATACACTGCCCAATTATGTGAAGACCATTATTTCGAATGATCAAGACCTATAATGAAAAGGATTTTATACAATAATATAGTAGAAGATGTGTGTGCAAGCAAGTAATATAGTTTTTCAATTCATTCATATGTAAAAATATTGCCTCGTTTGAATCGGTTTGACAAAGTTGTGCCAACAGAGCACAGAGACCTGAAGAGAAACTTTACATGAAATCATTCAATTGTCTATAATGAAAATAGTTAAATACATAAATACATACCTGTCAGCATAGATATCCAATCGGTAACAGCTCTTTGAGGAGGTTGTTGCAATGAAAGCTCAGATAGAATCACCGAAATTGCGCCACGTTGACCAATCTGTACATAATAAATTATATACATAGTTTCATATTTTATTCGTCCCCGTCTGTTTTAACAACTAGATGCTCGTTAAATAAACAAACTGTTCAATAGTGCTAATTAGGGTTGAGCGTTCGGCTTACGAACCGGAAGCGTGAGAGTGATCAAAACAGAATTTAAATGATCAAAACGGAGGTTCCGGAATTAACCCAATTATTAGAGAATCGGTACGTGTTCGGAATGTTCGGAAAATTTTGCATACACAGTATAATACAACCAGCCGATTTCGCCCCCGCCTTCGGTGGGGTCTTATAGGCTGTCAGGGTTCATCGCTGATAGATTCGCTCTCCACCCATTTCGCAATGTAGAAAGCGCGCGTGACACGTTTCAACTTGTTTCCTCTGCGTCTCTGCCCGTGCTCTCTTTCTATGGTGATCTCGCCCACGCGGACAAACACGCAAACACACACAGGGAGGCCTTTCTCCTTTATTAAGTAGTATAATATTTATTGTACTGTGCAGAGATAAATATTGTATTGTATTGTATTCTCATTCCGGAACGGACTCTTGGCCATTCCGAAATGATAGGGAAAATTGGATCAAAAGATCGGAATTACGTCATTCCGTTACGATCGATCTACCCTAGTGCTAATTAGGGAGGAACCGGGAAGTCAATTTAAAAAAACCGGCGAATAAACTGTGACAGAATTTCTGTTTATTTACCACCCGCGAATTCTCAACGTTATTTTTGTATTTTTTAATTTATCGATTGCTGGAGGATGCCCATTCTAATTCTGAGCTTATTTTGTGGTCCTAGGTAACGAAAATTTAAAATAAAATTATAAGCAAATTCTGTTCCAGAAAACTTGATGAATTTAAGATGCAAATTACTAGCAATATGAAATTTATCCGATTTCACACGTTTCACGGTATGCCCCGTCTAATTTTAAGTGTTTTATATTCTTTCCCCCCTAAATTAGCAATGAAGAAAAAATAGCAAAATCCATTCCAGCAAACCTTATAAAAACAAGGTCTGAAAAAATTGAGTTCGACAGCCTTTTGTAGCAACTCTACATATAAATACTCGTTCTCCAATTGAAAGGTTAATTTATTTCAATCATAATTAAGTGTTGTGCACATTGTAGGATCATAAATATGTAATTCAACCTTGTCCTGCATACAGTATACTGTATTCAACAAAATCCCTTATAATCTAAGCTATGCGATAATATTTTCTCTCCAACTGATATCATCAAACGAATGATTATTTGCGTTCGCAGTAAACAAATAAAAGCACAATTAAATAATTTTGAAAATTTCAACAATTGACACGCTGATAACACGACCGAACGAACCTCACACTTCATGTCACCACACCACGATAGGCGGTGTTTTAGAGCTATATGAAATGTACTAGTGCAATTCTGATTCTGCAGCATCGATTACCCTATAGCAGTTGAAAACAGAATTTTAAGCTTTTGAAATTTCACGTGGTCCTCCCTAAGTTACCTCAAGAGAACACTCCTGATCATCAGCAAGTTGAGCAAGTGTCCATGCGACATGCCATTGCAGTCGTGAATTCCTCATCGACAGTAAGCTTTAAATTATTTGAAAATATATTTGAATATATTTATCATTTATGCGATTTGTTATATATTTCGGTTGATCGTTCGATTCTCGGAAAGGGCGAATGAGAGTGATCAAAATTACCTCTTTCAGGAATTGATTCAATTAGCCTTCGGAACGAGTTCGGACAAAATTGCATTTGCATCGACTCTCGTTCCGGAACGGCCATTGTTCGTCACTCGCCCGTTCCGAAGTGAGGGGATAATTTGGTTCAAACGTTTGGAATTCCGCCATTCCGTTCCGAACGATCAACCCTAGTTTATATGTATGTGAATATCTAGAAGTATACGAGACTTAAGTTATGATCGTGAAAAATTGCCAAAGTCTCTGTACTAAATGTTTATTTTTTGTTTAACGCAATTGCTAAAACTTTGCACGCACGATTTTCAAACGTGTACGTTAATAATACTATGTAAGTAATACTTGCCTAACGAGAAGTGGAATACCATCATATATCTTGATCTGTTCTCTAGCATTGCTCTCACATGCCAGAATACGCAATAATGATATGCACAGCCTGAAACTTATTCATTACGGTTCAGAAAAAGCAAGAGATTTAAAATTGTTGAATATTTTCCGCATCGAAGCAATATAATATAGGGTGTCTTACTTTTGAGTGAGTAGATCACTTTCTGCAGCCATTTGAAGACATACATCAATAGCAGTTGACTGGCATAGATCAAGTCTGCATAGTTCGACCCAATCAGACAGGCGACCAAGTACCTCCAATTATTTATAAAATAAACATTTTTGATTTGCTCATTTTAATGATTAGCAACTGGTTGAATTTGATACAAAACTGACTTCTAGCACAGCCTGTAGTACACTCATCTCACGAGATTGCAAGAGCGGGAGCAGAGCCTGAAACAAAAAAAAGAAAGATTAATTCCCTGCCAGCGAAGGATTCATTGGCTTTCTCCTCTACTTTAACATGTTAAAAACCTTATGAGTTCGAGCATCAACGAACAAAGATGCGTATCGTCCAGAGTGGCTCAATCGATATACTATATCTGAAAATGAACATGTCGTATAGTCGCAAATATAGCTTACTCATCGCAAGAGTTGCATTTTGTATGAACACTGGTTCATGGGCGTTCATCAAGTATTGATTTGCGATAGTATCGATAAACTAAAATAAAATAGTTTTTACCAAAAAAATGGTTTTGGTATTTCTCTGTATTATTTTGAGATTCAGAACCGTTTTTATCATTGCAAACACTCACTTTTTTGAACACTGTATGTTTCTGATGTTCATGGAAAGCATCCGTAAGACTCTGAAAAACTCATACAATTTCGTGCATGCCGGTTATGGTAATTGATTAGCCAAAATTAATAGCTGAATCGAGAACATTTGGTTAATATAAGATAGGTGGTATTCATTTGTTGTCGATACTCTTCAAGGCACTCAAATGTCTAAAAAAATTTTTTTTCGATTTTTAAAGCGCAATTTTTTGTTCTTGCCATCGATATTATGCGAAAAAAGCAGAACATTGTATCGTCTGTGATTTCAATAAGGGAATGTCAAGTGATTTATGTATCCCAATTAGCGTTTCCCTTTTCAGGTCATTTGACCTGTTCAGATAAAAATGAAATGGTCGAATGACCTGATCAGGTATTTAAATTCGCATTACCTGACCAGGTCAGACTCCATTGTGCGCCTAGTCTGATGCCATGCCATTTTGAGTCTACAATGACCCCTTGCGCGGTTTCTATCAACGAGAAATGGCTCAGCTCCACGATCGAGCACGATAAAACATATCCCATTTCAATTCATCCGTCTCATTTTATGGGGCGCGACCCCAGTCCACCAGTCGAAGTAACGATAAATGAGAGGAATGGGCGCCCAGGTCACCTAATCCTCTTTTCTCCCTTTCTCGCACAGGTCAAATAGGTAATATTCATTCAACGTTATTTGAAGATAATGAGTTCAGGCCGCCTAGGCGCCACCTGAAAAGGGAAACCCTACTCGAAACCGAAGAATAAGAATTTTAGATTGAGTTTGAATTTTTACGAGAACGTCCCTACTCCTAGGGGGCCGTGTACGCTGAGTAACAGCGCCAGCCACGCAGCCTGAATATTTTTTTTGCAACTAGCGGAACACAGCCCATCAGTGGGCGGACTACAGACGCCGCCTACGGTTTTGAAAGCGGACAAGTGAGTGGTCGTGTGAGGAGACTCAATTGCTGAGCTGTGCTGTGACTCTGCCCACTTTCACTTTCTGCGGTTTCACCGACTCCGTATTTTTAATCCAGACCACAATTAAACATTTTTAAAAACAACTTGGGTAACTTTAACCTTTTTATGCCAAGTGCTATTATCGCCTTTCATATTTCGTACAATGTAAATTTGACTTACGACAAGAGGAAAGAGCTTCTCTTCATAGTACATCTTCATGTGGTTGTTCCCTTTAGAACGGACACCGTCTCCAATGATTTGAGATCGGCCACACCTGCAATAAGATAGATGGAGAGTTCGACCACACCTTGTCAAAGTTGAGGCTCCAGAATACCGACCAGCCGAAATTATTAAATTTGGCTTCCGAAATTATTTACTCGCCAAAAAAATGTCCACGTCTTATTCAATTTTTACATCTCCCCTTTCACTTGGTCGGTGTTCAAGAACCGAAAGATGAATATTCTGAGTAAGTAGTAATGCTATCATGCGTGCTATCTAGATAAAATAACGGAGATGCGACACAACTCGTGAAGAAGGTAAATATCGAAATGAATATAAAACTGCTCCTTTCTCCCTCTCGCACTCCTCTCCTTCCAGCAATAATGTTTTTCTCTCTCACTCACTCTCGCACAGCCTCAGCCAAAAGGGAGGAAGTTTGATTGCTATGGTTACTTGCATTTTTCTATTCTCTCTTTTACCGGGGCGAGAAGAATGTGTACAATACAATTTCACCAAATAATAATCATGATACGCTTTCATTTTATATCTGCGACAAAATATTCATTAGTGAGGAGTGACAAATACTTTTATTAGAATCATGAACTAATGGAGCCCGGAATGTATTCGATGGGGTTGTGACGAGTAGACGGAATTTAAATGGACGAAGTTATTCTTCATTGATCATGTCTTCACTGGGACAATCTGAAAATGCTCTTACAGTATAATTATTTTTTATGTTGGCCAATGTATTAGTTGTTTTGCACTGAGCTACTCACTACTGTTATTCGGTGGGTTATTCTTCATTTCAGCGGTATCATGTAGAGATTTGGAAGTGATGCATCTACGGAAACAACTGAACGGAGTGTGAGGAGGTAGATTAGTCAACACATGAATTTAGAAGTGATGCGTCTACGGAAACAACTGAACTGTTTGTGAGGAGGTTGATTAGTCAGCAAATAATTTTCTAGTAGACAGGGCTATCAAGAAGAATATCGATCAGATGAATATTATGAGGAACATATTTAGAGGATTATTGTGGGACTGGTCTTAAAGAAGGCGTCCCACGAACCGCGCGGGCGACTATCTATGCAAAGTGAGGAATGAGTGGGCACGCTCTCCTCATTTCGCACGCTCTCTCTCGATCGTTGCCTGCGTTTCAGGGTCACTTGGAGCGCAGCCAACTGCTCATATCTCAGTTCAAACGAAAAATGAAAACATGGTAGTTTCGAAAGTTTTATCGGGTAGCCACGACCACAAGCTCACATCGAGAACTCAATTAGTCAGATATTCGTGGGACACCTTCTTTAAAAGAAGCTGTTCTTACAAGCAAATGTTAAATATTCCTCTATCTTATAGCCTATATCCATAATGATGTCGAACGAGTGATTTGGTTTAGAATGTGATTAGTGTTTTTCATTACTCGCGTTTTGGATAAATCATGCCACACCAAAGTGGGCGGGGCTTGTGGCCCCTACTTATAGGGTTCCACTTTCGAGATCAGCTCCACAGAAACTCAGAATTTCCGACCCTCATCTTTATTTGTCTCTTCGATGATATTCTCGCCTCAAATCGTCTGGAGCGACAGGTCGGAACCCAATAGCGTGTAAAATCAAGAGGGTGTTTATTAAGTGAGATTGGGAACGCCTGTATCGAATTACTCGATTATTCGATAACGTGGAAAGCAGAGATTTAGAGGAAAGTTAAACGAGATATTAGCTGTTCGAAGATGTGGGCAGTTTTAGACGAACACGAAGATACATATTTGCTTAGAGTGGGGGGGGGATACAGAAAGCTCATTATCATCAAATGAGCAACATGTAGGGTATTATTTAATTGCATGAACGAAAATATCGAGCTAACCATGTGGAGGAAGTGTAGAAGCATCAGGAAGAAATTCGACATATGGTGACTTCATCGAGCCAAGCTCATCTAAATATTATGTCAAATCTTATTCTTATTTTTAAAGTACTACGCACTTCACTCAAGCATTTACTGATTCCAGCCGACCCCCTAGTTTCTCTACGGTTTTATCAAATACACTTTTTCTTCTTCTTCGGGGTAAGAAAGTGCTTTTGAAAAAAAACCCGATCATATTCAGGATATATTATTAGCGTTTCGATTTTCCGCGTTGAAAAGCAATCTCATCCCACAGATACGGGAAAACTCTGCCGCTAAGTCAGTGAGATCAGGATCCTCAAGAACTTTCGAGTGAGTAACTTTGATGTCGCCTGCATCCTGGAGGCATCTTTGATCTACTGGCAATATAACTCGGGCTCATGGGAGACCACCCAAGGACCTTTGAAAAATGTAAAAAAAAGCGTCGACTTCACCTGTCAAATGTGTCGACTTCACCTGTCGATTTCAGTGAATCCTTATGAAACGAGAATAAGATGAAACGAGTGGTGCGGCTCTTATTTTTTTACGTTTTTTTGTCAAAAGCACTTTCTCACCAAAAAAAAAAAGAAGAAAAAAACGTGTATTAGATAAAGATTGATTGGATATCATTTATTATTTCTGATCACTCGCCAGAAATACAAAAGTGGATATAGCTGGGAGTTACGCTTAGTGATATACCTATAATGTCGACCACCAACAAAATGAAGAGATATTGATATCTTGCCTTCATTTTTCTCTGCGGGCGTCGCTGGTTCCGGTATATAAAAAGAAATACCTCATTTCAGACTTTTTCTGATGAGATCGAACAAAATAATTGCTTGCGAACTTATTTTTATAATTCGAAATACTCTGTAAATGTATTAAATTTTGATTTCCAAAAATGAACGCGGAATAGCACCTTCTCAACGCCATTGCAGCATGTTTAGTTTACAGCGTGCGTATGTACCTAGGATAAGGTATTTTTAAAGAAGGTGTCCCACTAACAGCACGGGTAACTATGCAAAGTGAGCAATGATGGGGCGCTCTCCTCATTCAGCATGATTTCTAGCTCGTTGCCTACTTTTAGGGTCACTTGGCATGTAGCCAATTCATCATAACTCAGTTCGGACGAAAAATGGGGACTCAGGAATTTTGAAGTGTGATCGAGAAACAGCGAACCACCCCGTCACATCCATAACTCAGTTATCCAAATATTCGTGGGACACCTTCTTTATGGAAATTCAGCTTTGGCGCGAAATAATTATTCTGAATTATTTTCGAAATATTCGTTCCATTTAAATAAATACAAATATATTATTCTTGTTTCTAGCACTTTCGTCTAATTTTCTTCTGATAGCATTCAAATTTTTAAAACTACAAATAATACAGTAAACGTGTAAAGGTAAAAGGAAAATCCCGTTAATCAAGACATGCGGGAGATCACTGCTAGGCCAGTGACTATTAGGCCAATTCAGTCCGGAGGGCCCAATCTCTTCTTCGGACCTACTTTATCTAGTCACTCCCAATTCCCCTTTCGGGCGCCTTGGTCTGGCGGAGATGGTGACACGGCCGGGAATTGAACCCGGGTGGGATGGAATGGCGGGGCGCGCCATAGACCGCTACACCACTTCACTTCGTCTAATCACTGGCCTAGCAGTGATCTCCCGCAGGACGCAAGTGCCTTGATTAACGGGATGACCTTTACCTTTCCCTTTTACCAGAATTATGATATGATAGAATTACCAGAATTATGATATGATCAAACGGATCCCAAATGTGGATGGTGTCTTCTGCTATCCCACCAGGAATGGTCTTTTGGCTGTGACTACCGTACATGAACCGTTCCATGTATGGATCAGTTACAGTATGAGGTTTACTCATACTATATCGATCCATAATACAGTATCCCTCCGATTCAAAAGTGGGCCGGGACTATCCCCTGACCAGTTGCTGAGAAGTGCCTGACAAGTTGCTAACCAGTACCTGACCAGTTGTTTCCTTATCCGCTAGCAACTAGTCACCAACTGGTTAGCAACTGGTCTCGAGAAACAAGAGTATATCCCCAGTCTACCCCTTGCACTTTATCAAGTACTGCAGCTCGCTCGATACAGCTCACACACCATCTGTTTTTGTATCAAACACAGTTTAAAAATATTATTAGCTTATCATTAGAAACAGTTAAAAAATGCTTGCTTGAGTCAAATGGGAGAGAAGATCGGAATCCGATACAGTTGGATATGGAAATCCTCCGAGCGTGCATATCTCCCAGAGAACAACACCAAATGCCTAAAATGAATTCCTTTACACATCCAGATCCATATGACAGATTTGCATTTAGTAATACACACCCATAATACTCACCCACACATCACTCTTTGTTGAATAAACATTGTCACGAATTGCTTCGATACTTAGCCACCTAAATAAATATTGAAATATAACTATATTTCAAGAGTGGGTAGATTTTTATCGGTTCGCTTTTTCAAGCTGGCATGTCTCTTTACTCGCCTCAACGGGATGACGCTCTTGCTCATCTTAATGTATACTCCTGATCTACTCATGCCAAAATCGCTTATTTTCAGTTGTTTCTGCTCTCCAACGAGAATGTTTCTTGCAGCAAGGTCGCGATGCGTGACATTCAGAGATTCAAGATGGGCCTGGAATAGAGCTTATCATGTTTTAGTCGTTACAAAGTGAATATAAAAAATCGCGCTTGGAAAATGGGTGTTTTGGAGTGAATTCGAAACGAACATTGTTTCCCCATTCAAATAGAATTGAATCGAAATTTTAAAATTTTCTCTTTGCGTCCAGAGCGAGAATTCTAGCACATGCGCACATGAAGACAAAATCGATTAAGACACTCTGGCTTATGAACACATTGTGTATTTTTTGTTTATTTATGTATAGAATTGATACATACCATTCCGGCGGCAACTTGGCTGGCAAAGCTCTGTAGTTCGCAAGGATCGAGAAGGTATTGCAATTCGACTGGTGGCATTCCACCTGGAAACGTCGCTTACCTCTCGTAGGTAAAGATAAAAAAAAATTGAAATTGTAAAATATCCTCATACTCGCTCCATATTCGTCCATTATTGAAGTTGTCATTGAAGAAGAGATAGTTTGTGAATGATCCAAGCACAGTGAGGACTTCAGAGAGTTCACTGCCAATGAAAGCTGAACAAATTCATTGAGGAGTAAGATACAAATTTAAATGTATTAACTCCGTCATAACCAAGTGTTATAGATATTCAAAAATTAACTATGCGTTTCGATTTGCTTCGTGCATTTATTATTAAATTTGACTCTCCACTTTCGCTCCAACTCAATATGTACGTACTCGGCATAGGTATGTCCTAGGGTTGACAAATCGGCACGCGGCACAATGACGGAATGCCGGACGATTTGCATCAGATGCCGGCATAGCCCCTCTCTCTCCCTCTCTCAGCCCGGCACGAAATCGGCACCGCTCCCCTCTCTCCCTCCTTTGCCGGCATCCCATGCAAATCGACCCATAGACAAAGACTCTCCCTTTGTCTCCCCCTTCCCTCTCTCTCGAATGAGTCGTCCTCTCCATTCCGGCACGAAATCGGCACGAGAGGGGAGAGAGAGGCCGATGCCGGCATCGCGCAATTTGCATGTCTCTCGGTGCCGGCCTGGGTCAATTAGAGCGTCTGGGGAGACGGAATGCCGAGTTCCGAGGCCGATTTGTCAACCCTAGTATGTCCCATCTGTGGTCCTTCTAAAAAAAATTCAGACCTGTCTTCTCAGACTTTGCAGATAGTGCTTGAGATCTCCAAACGGAACGAATTCCATCACCATGCATGCAAAATCAGACTCGAGACAGTATCCATACATAGTGACGATGTTGGAATGCCGTCCCACCTAAAGCCAATAAAATTGTTCGATTGTCGAAAACATTATGACATGCATTTTTGTATTCATTATATGCATTGGCTGAATTTTATTACCTTCTTCATCATTTCAATTTCTCTGTGAAACTCTCTCCTCTCCTCATCGGCAGCATTTGTTTTGAGTTGCTTGATTGCAACCCTCACAGGCATTCCTTTCGGTCCGTTCACTGTTCCCTTGCATACCATTCCGAACGCACCTTCGCCTGTTATGAATTAATACATAAAACAGCCCATTCAAAATGATTTCTGTCACAATATTATAGATCCTATCTATCTAGTTAGTATGTATGCATTTTTACGTACACAATATTTTTAACAAATCGATAGTTATGCAGAGTACTTAGACCGACCGATTACTCGCCCGACAGAGATTTCATCCCTCGCAATAGTCCAATCCTCTTCTGTCAGTGGTGTTCTGAACTCGATCGGTCGGCGGTAGAGAATGTTGGACTCGAGAATTGAATGGCTGAAATGCCGAATGTTTATTTTTTTAGACAATTTTTCATTGCGTACCGTCAATGGGAGTAAAACGTTCCACTGACGGTATTTTACCGTATATTACAGTAAAGGCTCCCATTTCCTTCAGAGGGGATGAAATTGTGCAATTTTTGGAATTTGGGCGTTTTTAGTGATTGTCTTCATGATACAAACAAAAAGAAATTTTTAAAATTTCAAGAAAAGACAGTATCCAAACGCGAGTGTGTGGTGTAATTTCGAGACGAGGGTGCGTGTGACGTGAACCGGTGCACTTCCTAATTTGCCATCTTTCGCCAGATGAGCACCAGAACGGTTGAAACGACACGAGAACAGAATTCATCACTTGAATGCCAGTTTGTCTTTAAGATGGCAAATTGGGAAGTGCACCGATTCACAGCTCACGCAACCCTCGGCTCGAATTTACACCACACACGCGCTTTTCGATACTACCATTTCTTGAAATTTTAAAATTTTATTTTTTTGTATCATGAAGACAATCACTAAAAACGCCCAAATTCCAAAAATTCATCCACTCTGAAGGAAATGGGAGCCTTTACTGTATTTTTACCGTAAAAGGTAAAGGTAAAGGTCATCCCGTTAATCAAGGCACTTGTGTCCTGCGGGAGATCACTGCTAGTTAAAATACCGTAAAATACCGTCAGTGGAACGTTTTACTCCCGGTTGACGGTATTCGCCGAATGCAAAAAATGTAAAAATTGTTCATTCGTTCGGTTTTGTGAGAGAACTACGATAAGAGTCTGAAAAAAGGTGCCATCGTTTCAACATACACTCTGCTCACTCTCTCACAAAAAGAACGACCGAAAGAAAGGGTGAAGTCAAGAGAAGGCGACCTATATTTCAAGCTCTAATTAATCTGAATTTATTAATATAGTAATTGAAAATATACCGAGAATGAGCCAAAGCAATTGACTGGAAGCGCAGTTTGCTTCTAGCTGCGACCATGCTTAAAAGTGAGAGAATATTATCTTTAATATTGCATTTCACATTTGCGACATAAGAAACCCTTGCGACCTAAAACTTTTTTCCAATTTGAATAAAGGTGAGCAATTCCTTGTAAAAAATTTTAAAAAATAAAAAAAAATTCGTCTGTCAAAATGTAGGCTTTTTTTCTTTCCTCCTTGTCGAGTCTTTTTCACAAGCAAAAATCCTGAAATGGGGGAAGTGTATTCACTCCGAAGACTCCTCAATCGCAATCTTATAACTCCACCAACACAGACTATCGTCTCTATTTTTTCAACTTCGACTCTGGTGTGCGAATCCAACTTGGATCCAAGCAAATTTCCAAGTTGCGTCCAGGCCTGGGGGGCAACTTGGATTTTTGCTTGGATTCAACTTGGAATTCTGCTTGGATCCAACTTGGAAACGGGTTTTCGAAAGTTATTTGTATTGATTGATGAAGTACAGTAACCTCATACAGTAACCAAAGGCCCCCCCACGGTTAGACCATGTCGGGCCGTTCACATCCAAAATACGGTCCTACGGGGGGGGGGGAAAAAAAATTACG
>LS485872.1:18449-35922 GCA_900490705.1 Pristionchus arcanus
GGCCGCTCACTAGGCGAGCGTAGCGAGCCTCACTGCAGCCGCAGGCTGCATGCCACCCGCAGGGTCTAGCCTCCGGAGGAGGCTAGTCTAATATATATAGGGGAATCTCGATATTTCCTGTCCACATTTTCTGGCGGAATAAATTGGATTAGCGAGAGAGGGGAGACTAATCCAATCAGTGAGAGTCGAATTCATTCTTCGCTCGCGAAGCGAGCGCGAGCGGCCGTAGGCCGCTCACTAGGCGAGCGTAGCGAGCCTCACTGCAGCCGCAGGCTGCATGCCACCCGCAGGGTCTAGCCTCCGAAGGAGGCTAGTTCGACAAATAACTCCCCAATCACATTTATTTGAGAATTGAAAGAGAAGAATGATTAAAAATTAGTTTTTCTCGCAAATTCATTTGCATTTTATTTGGGAACAACTTGCTTGTGCTCGAACTTCCCTTATTAACGATGATGTCGAGAGATGAGTGCTATTCAAAATATTACACGAAAAAATTCAACTCGCGTAACTAATATTTGTAACGGCCTCTGTATTCATTTACTATATTCTATTCATTCACTAAAAATATAACATGCATCTATGAACATATCGTACTTATAAGATATTAAATTTAATCTTGTTATGCTCAATGCTTGTTATTGTCAAATTTTCGATAGCCTTATAGAGATTAATCTACCTTTCCAGAAGAGAAAAGTGGAATGTGAGCAAAGCGGATTGAGATTCCATCGCTCAAAAAGAAAATAATTAACAGCATTTTTTATATCTCATATTAGATCTTTTAGTCTTACAGTCGCGAATTCCAGACGATTCAGTTCCAGCTCCAACTATTTGACGTAATTTATTTTCCTCGAATGACCAGGACACGAACACGCCTGACATAGATAGATTCTTTAACTGGAGTGCTCCCACAAATTAGAATCAGTACAATAGCGCCGAAAAGTACTGGCTCAATTTTTCTTTTTGACATAACTTTTTAACCAGGATCTTTCTGATTTTTTTTCGGTTGGCAATATTAAATCCATCGTGGAACACAACAGTCGCATGTTGAGTTATCTTATTGGAGTTGAAACGCTATTGGAATTGACCCCCTCTCCCTCTCATTTCCAATAACGAGCGAGATAAATGCGGTCTGCTATTGGAAAATGATCTATTATTTGAATTCCAATAAGAGTGAACAAGGGACCGATCTCGCCAATTCTCCTTGTTCGAATGACCAATTCGCTTATTGGAATACCAATAACTATTGGAATTGATCACACCGAACCAAGAGTCTTATTGAAATTGAAATGAAGAGAGAGGATCCATTGATCGCATTATTGGAATTCCGGAATTGATTCCAATAAGAGAACCCTAGATAGTCGCATGTTTATGGCTAAAAAATCAGAACAAAGCTTTCAGTCATGATATACATATACAAATTCAAAGATTCAAAATGATCCTCACTGAATTACCTGTGGCAACGGGCAGAGCAGTCACGTTTATTGGAGATGGTACAGTTCCTGCTAAAAATTAAAAATATGAAGATTTATTTTTATTTACGTTTTTTTCCTATTTACATTTCAGATCCAGATAATGACAAGAAAGACCCGACATTACTGATTTCAGAATTTTCTTCCATTTCTCAATTGTTGTTTTGTCCTTTATTTTTCCAAATTTAAATTGTACATTTGAATATTTTCGAAATGCCTTAATTTAAGAAGTAAATATTATTAAATTGGTAATATTTAATAATATATATAAAGTTTTTACGTTTACAAGCACAGTATCCCTGAAGGCACGTTGGCACAGTGTGTTCAGTGATTACTGAAAAAATATAGAGTCCGTCGATTATATAACAGTATCTTTCTTCCGTGTATTGAAGATGACGATGTAAAATTGATTAGAAACTGACCCGTATAAAGTGGGTCCGAATATGGATAGGGTTTTGAATGCATCTCTACACGGTATGTGCAGTCGTGACTGATCATTAACTCCTAAAATGTACTTTTATACTTATTCGTAATTTTTCTGAAATTTATGAGAAAATATCAATCACCTGTTTATTGTTGACCAGAGGGATCGAATGCGATTTGGCGGTCTGAAGACATATTTGTTTGTGCTTGTATTGTTTTTACAAAAATACAGAACTAGATACATAGACGTGAAAAAGAGAGAAGGAAAAGGATTTTTGATCTCAATAAATAAAAATAATGAACCCACTGGCTTCAGATCCGATATGAAATACCCAGGAAAGTCTCGTTCACATTCCCGTCCAATCGCTGAGACGCGTAAATAGAACCCAGTTCGTTCCGGATCTGAGTGATTTCGTTGAACAACATTTTCACTCGATTCTTCTGTTTTCAAGTGGGTGAATTGGTCGTTATTAGGGATGTCTAAACGGAATTTATTCCGTTGTTCCGAGTCGATTTCCATAATACTCGGAACTATCTCGGAACTCGGAATTCCGTCGTCCCATAATTGAATTAGTATTTGCTCAAACTCAACCATTTTCGCTATTCTGAGTTCGCTGAGTGGTGAGGCCGATCTAGTCGGAGGAGAGACGGAAGAATGAGAATGACGGAATTCCGAGTTCCGAGCTAGTTCCGAGTTCGAAATGAGATTTATCGACCGCATTGCGGAATGAATGAGGTTGAAGAATGAAATGGAGGGAGTTCCGAGTTCCGTTTAGACATCCCTAGTCGTTATTCATACAACGCATTCTGTTTAGGGCGGATTAGGCAGATTCCAACTCCATAGCCCTACAAGACATGAATCAAAATATCCGAATTTTATCAATGGGAGGGAGAGGGAGGGAGGGGTGAAAGTGTTTTAAATTTCAATAAACTCTTATTCTCGGCATACCTTCTATGTAATTCCAGCTGACCGTAGTTTCCAGAATTTTGTCGCCATCGATAACAACATCCGTAGAAACACTGACATTATGGGGAGGGGGAGGATAGTCTACAAATAAAGCAGTGAACTTATTAATGAGCTTCAAATCAGCGATATTAGCATGATACTTACAGATTGCATTCTTGATCTGCTTAGTGCAATTACTCAAACATGACTCGAACGATTCGTTTGTCTTCTCTCCATCGCATCGCTCCCTTTGAGAAAGTATTTAAGTCGCGAATCTATTTGCAATTAGCCTACCTACAGCCAACCACTGTTTCGCTCGCAGCAGTAACACCAATTACCACGAGTGGAAGTAGATACAACAGTAGCATATTTAATTTGAACGAGAAGCCATCAGGATCGATCGGTAGGACTCGTGAGGGACTCAATCACCACTCTCTGTCTCCTGAACACTCTTAAATCTGGTCTCTCTTCAACTGCCTGATGTCTTCAGGACTCTTTTCATCTCGGCTCTATCGAAAGCGCCTGCTCTCTCTCTCCTTCTTTCACTCATCTTACACCCATGTGGTCTGAGTGACAACTGTGATCAGAGAAGTCGGATCGAGGGTGGAAAAGAATATGTATGGAGTAGGGATCGGAAAATTGTGATAGAATGCGTTTGATAATTTTGATAAAACAAATAAGGGGAAACACGCCTGGGTTCTCGAAAAGATTATAATAACTCAGTCTCACTCAATTCTTAGAGTCTGCGTAGATTCAATCGCGGTGAATCATTCACGACCTCTCGAGAGTCTTAGGGAAAACATTCTAAACATGGGCTCTGTTCGGATTGAAGGGTCCCAGGGAGTTAGCAAGGCCCCCCAAAAAAGAAGATGGATCCCGAAACACTAGAGGGCTCTTTTTTGAAATCTTTTTTGAAAACAAGTTGAAGGGTCCCGGGAAAAAGTAGAGTTGTCCCTATAAAACAGTAGAGACCCAATTGTAAGATTTTTTGAGATTAAGTTAAAGGGTCCTGACGGGGATGGGGGGAGGGGTTTAAGTAGAGATGAAAGGTATGAAACACTAATCCGGAATCAGGACGAAAATCTATCTTTAGTAAATCACGCAATCATTTTTATCCTTCAGGTGCATAGTGTTAGAGAGATAATTTAAAAGTCTTTCCTCGGAGGCTTCACGTCTTATTCCCAAAATATAACCCTCATTTTTTTAGAAATTTGTTTTCTGATGGTGTGGAAATATACATTTTTTTCTTTCAAGTTTCCAACTTTGGGACCCTTTTTTCTATTTTTTTTTTACCAACGTCGGTAAATGGCGCATTAACCGCCAAATCTCATGGCGAATATTATAGTTTTGACGATCCAAAAGGGTTTTATTCTAACAATTAATTTCGATAGTTTAATTTTTTTAGAACTTGCAAAATGAATTTCTTCTTTAAATGCAAGGCGCTAAAATAATCGTGAAACATAACTAAATCTGTACAAAAAAAATCGAAGTCGGTCGTCTACAATTTTTATCAATAATGACAGTAATTTCGACCTCCATTTGGCCACGCCCCCTTTATTGAGAACCATCGACCCATATAGATTCCCTTCGTTGCGGTCCCGCAATCCCGCAATCGATTAGCCAACTATATTTAAACGAAAAAATAAAATAAAATAAATAAATTATTTCTCATTACCATGAATAAATCATGAATAAAATTGTCGTGTATGTAGAGCCAACCAGGAATTAATTTGTAATGCAACTGAATTCGCCTTTTAAAGCATAACAACTTAGTATATAATATAAAATACACTTTCACACATTAGCATAGGAACTGCCATTTTACTAGGTGGCATCTCACTCATATGTATCTTCTCGGTGCCCGATGGGTAGCTAATATTAGATAAGACTTTCGATGCTTTTACCTTCCAATTCATATTTGTGCAGAAATATGAGTCGCTCACAGCTTCTACTTTTTGTCTTTCGGAGAAGTTTTGCAAAAATGTGGGCTAAACTGTGAATTTCTCACTTCATTTTACGTTTTGATTTTTTTATGAATAGGAAATGCCAGTAAAAGAAGCAAAAAAATCAGTATCATCAGTCCAATTCACATGAATACTATATGTATACGGATTTACGTTTTCATATTTATCCTGGAATCATGTCAATGATCAAGAAAGATTGGACCTTTATGGAAGGGACTGATATGTTCGTATTTAGAGTGTATGTCAATAACTGTAGGATTATCTTCTCGATCCGGTTACCATAGCTGACTGATGATGATTCTCCAGAATGGGGTGGAAAAGAGCGGGGTTTTCCGTCGAGAGCAAGAATGGAGAATAGTGCTCATACTTAAGAGTGGAGCGGAAATTTTCGACAATTTTCTACCACCATGTGGACACGCCCCCGCCCCGTTATTGAGAAACATCGGCCCATATTTTGTGCATGTATACCCCTCGGGCCCGTGATAACCATGGGGCCATTTAGATCCGAATTGGCTCTATACTAACATGGGAATGGTCTGAACTCACATTCTCCGATCCTAACCAAATTTTCAGGGTAGACTAATTCAGGCATGCTGATTTCAAATCTGTTTTCAAAAACTGCTTCAAAAAATTTTGAAGGTAGGTTTCGGTTGGTCAAAGTTTTACACGTGAAATCTGCCGCGACATTCGCGTGAGCTATCACACACGTCTCGAGAAGGTAGAACATGAGCAGCGGTGGTGTAGTGGGGTAAGGCGCTTGGTAGAGGAGTCTGTGGTTCGGCTCCCTGCCGATGATTTTTCTTTTGCTCTTTTTTTCGCGAACTCTGGACAATGTTTTTTCTATCGGAAATGTCGTAATAAACATTAAAGGTAATTTAAATAGCAAAGGACACAATAAAACCAATTTTTTTAAAACATTAAACGGGTAAGTAGTCATGGTATGAAAAAAAGTCGATAAACAGGGTACTATTCGCGAAGGGAAAGACGTGCGAAAATGATCAATGCGTATTATGACATTTCCGATAGAAAAAAACATTGTCCAGAGTTCGCGAAAAAATGAGCAAAAGAAAAATCATCGGCAGGGATTTTGTATCAGATTTTGTGTGCAAAACTTTGACCAACCGAAACATACCTTCAAAATTTTTTGAAGCAGTTTTTGAAAACAGATTTGAAATCACCATGCCTGAATTAGTCTACCCTGAAAATTTGGTTAGGATCGGAGAATGTGAGTTCAGACCATTCCCATGTAAGTGAAAAAATAGGGCACGAGGCTGAATATTAGACAATTTTTAATTTTTGAACGCGACAAGCTAGACTCAAAATCTCTTTTGAAGAGTACTAGGCAAGACACAACAACAACAACAAAAAAACCAGCCCGAAAAAAATGTTTCACTTTGCACCCGATTTTTCAACCTCATAATTCGTCATTTGACTGATGTCAAATGAAGAGAGTGTTTCTTTCCCTCTTGGCGGGCTGGTAAGTGTTGTTATTTCGAGTCACTCGTCACTCACTTTTCACTCGCGAGTGGATTTGTTGCATACACTCGCGAGTGATTTCGCTCTCGTCCCTCTTATTCTTCGCAGTGCGATAACTCAATTACGGACGTGAAGAATGAGAGACGAGACTGTATGCAAATCCGCTCATTTCTTTAGAATACATATTAATTTTGCTCTGAAGACTCATATTCTTGAGGATGGTACGTTGGCACGATTTCCTGTCCCCCTGAATTCTGTAGCAAATAACAGCCCATATCTTCGACTCGATTTCTATGTACTTCCGTTTTCTCCGCTAAGCAAACATTATCTCCCCTGTTTTTAGCTGCAAACCAATGTGTCTATTTTGGGAGATAAACTCGCATCTAATGCATAGGAGTAGAAAAACTTTTACGTACACACACATTAATACAGTTTTTCTGATTTATCTGTCTACTTCCTAATTAAAACACTCGTTTTGTAGCGTTTTTGTTTTGTTTTGGTTGTGTTTCCATTGAAGGAATGCCGTGTAGTCACTGTAGCGTAACGTACGCGTCGTTTTCCAACGTCCCTTCTCGCGTAAAAGAGTGAGAGCAAGGGAAAAGAATGGAGAGCCAGTAGAGAGAGCAGACGTAACGGACTCTCAGAGACCTAAAAACTGCAATAGGAAAAACAGTCGTCGCTTATCCTTTCATATATATTTTCGTCGGAGCCTGTAACATATTTTTCGTAATAACATGCTTATTTCAATAGGAACAGTTTCAATTTCTTTGTTTAATGGAGGAGGAGCGGGGCTAAAATATCAGATCTCGAAACCATTAAATGGGCTAACTCTTTCAATACTCAGACATTTTTTTAATTGAGATATGATTGATTGGCATCATGTTAAGTGCCCTGAATTGCAAGCGACAAGCTATAGATAGCGTGTAAAATTAAGAGAACGTTAGATTCTTATTATTCGCATTCGGCCGCTCGGTTCGTACTCCTCACTCTCACTTACATAGAATATATTTCCAGCTAGATAAGAATATTCACCCCGTCGATGTTACCTGAGATTGCACAAATGCAATATGAGTGATTGCTGGCAAATCATGAAAAAACCAAGAAATCTATTTTCGTCACTGGCTCAATGCAGTCAATTTCGCTTTAGCGAATACCTGCAATTCGGATAAAATCAATTTCAATATACTATTGTGGAATCGTTGCAGTTTAAACATCCGCATTGTTCTTTGAAGCTTTAGACGAACCTCCAGAGATGGCAAAAAATGATTTCGGAAATGAGCATAAATGAGTCTTAGTGGGTGATTTACAGTGCTTGGGGACCTCAAATTTATTGCAAATGACAAAACGATCTTGTGAATTTGAGCAAATTTTTTATAAATAATTTTTTCGATAATATAAATTTACTCCCTACGAGTAGGCGAGAAATGGAAATAAATAGTACTTTTTGTAATGCTTTGTGCAGCACCCCTCAACACAAGAGTATGGGGTTGTGGTTCTCATTTTGGGAGGAACGTGCACTCCATTTTTCCGGTCCGGTCTCTTAAAAGTGAATCCTATCGAGTATCTGGACAATCATGCCCTCTTAAAAAAGTAATTTGTTTAAATCAAAATATGTCAATAAAAAGCATACCTTCAATCGCATATTCTAGCTGTGATTAATTACAGCGTGTGAATTAAATTGCGACTGCGATCTCATTTCCGTTTCTCATTATTTTGAGCACCCTCGTTCATTTAATTCATGGCTAATTGGAAAATTACCTCTCGCATTAGTTAGCTCCATTCACGCTTTTCTTCCATTTGTGTATCTCATTTAGAGCACACCAGTCTACAAAATGAACGTTGGCAAAACGACTTCCCGTCCAAACAATAGTTTCTTTAAATGCTATTCTTTTTTTCGTTTCCACTCAAGGTTTTGAGAAAATAAAGAGTTTCCATGTATTTTATGCGTATTTTACTATTAATGGTACTCATATAATCCTCAGAAGAAGAACTGATATTTTCGTAATTCTCAGGAGCGACAAATGTGAGAGTGTTTCTCTCGCATTCATTCTCTCGCTTCAATCTCGTGTCGACTCATATTCCTCTCTCGCTTTCCGTAATAACATTGTCTCGTTTACACCCCCTTCGCGTAATCATCTTTCATCCATTGCCATTCCGTGACCGCTTACTGCTCTCCTCCTGCTATATGTTTTGTTAAATATCTTTACTGTCGATGTATTTAATTTGCATTTTGTCAATGTATAACGAGAACATCCTATTAAAATTACTTGACAATATCACTACTAAACACATTTACAATTAACATTCCTGATGCTGTTTTCCGATCCCTAATGTATTCTGCAAACTTTCAGAGTATGCGTGCTGTTCGATTGAAAGAGTTCGTTTTCTCAATCTGAATCATGTAAGTCTTTGTTTCAATACGAAAAAAGTAACTCTCATAGAAAATAAACTAGATACACGCTCTCTTCTTGGAAGTCTTTATGTGTCTTTACCTTTGTATATCTATATAATGTAATCCTACTACAGAAGTGCCAGTGGTTTGAAACCGGAAAAAATAGAATTGAGATTTTCTCGAATAAGTTTTTCCCTTACACTGCTGACTCTCCAAAAAGCATCCGCATTTACCAATTCCGTTAGTTGCCTAAGAAACGTCCAAAATTGGATATGTCCATTGGCTTCTATTCACATACATGTAGTAGGCTCATTTTTTCTGTTTTTTTCTCATTTTCTGTCGTAGTTGCGATACATATCAAGCTCTACTTTATTAATTCCATACAGATGTGCATTAGATTTTGAAAACAATCAACCCTCTTATTTGTTCATTCATTGAGCTAGATACCAAATCTATCACAACTCACTAGCAATTTTCCATTTAGGACGGTCAGTATGGTTATTATTATTATTATTATGTGAAATTCGAAAGTGGCTTCAACATTCGATAGTATCTAAAGCGAACGGAATTTGGCTATTGTTCTCTCTCCACTTTTGGTTGTTTTCTCTTCCATTACAGCCCAGAAAACGATTAAACATTAATGGTTTCGATGCCTCTTCAGACAATACAGTCTTTTGAGTAGATTCCTTCTCTAAATGATAAAAATTGCGCACAATGTGAAGTCACCTAATTTACATATTTGTATTGATCTATTCAATTTAGCTCATACAATTTACATCCAACCATTGGAATTGCTATGGTTTTCTAATACTATTTTATCGGGATAGAAGCTTTTTCGTATGAAATATATAGCCCTGGTCCGGACTACATTTGCATGATGAGATTAGGTAGAGAGGGATTTCTCGTGTTTACATCAAATAGCGCGAAAGTGTGCATGATGCTATCCAAGTGCAATTGAGGCAACCACAAATCATACTTAACGTTTTATTTAACAATTTATCAATTTGTATTGTATTCGGCTAAATTATTCTCAGCTTACGTATCCAACCCAAGTATTCTCGTTTTTCATTTCGTGACTGAAAGCATAGGCTGCCAGGTGCTAATTAAAGTATACTCGTAAGTGAGTCGTCAACACCAACCTCTTCAGGTAAAAATTGATTTTTTTTCACTGTTTAATGGACTCATGGAAAATTTGTCGAAGAAATTGTCATAACTAGTTCAGCTCTCCTAGATATTTCACTGGAATTATTGTCGATCCGAAATGCTTGTAGAGAAATGTTATTAGCGATTTTGTAGGGTAGTACGTAGAATAATCTGGTTGTAGAGAAAATTTACAAATCTTTTTCACAAATCTATGTAATGTTTTCATTAAAGATTTTAACTTGGAGAGATTTAAACTTAAAACTAATAGCTCTGGCTCAAACCATTTCGAATCCCTTCTCTAGTTATATTGCATATAGATAGTATAGTGGAAGTCAGTTGCCTCTTCCTCTCAACATTACTAACTCGATTTATTTCATCTCACAATTCTTATTAGTTCTTTTGCTTCTAAAATTTCATCAATTTTCGTTTAGTTAAAAGATTCTGACCCAAAAAACGATATTGGAAACACGAGCTTTGTGAGTAGGCACTTCTCGACTCATAATGATCGGAGTCATACTTTAATCGTACTAATTTGGACGTTCCAAAAATAGTTTCAAGATTAAAAAAATATTTTTCTACCAAGGTTGATCCAGCTTTGTAGAGCGTTATTCTACCAGGGTTGATCCAGATTTGTAGATAGTTTCTAGAAAACTGTTCCAGAAAAATTCAAGTATCGGATGTTCTAGATTGCTTATCACATGCAATGGGACGTATGCTCTTTCTCTTTCTGTAGGTTGCAATTCCTGAAACATTATTTTGTCAATTTTTTCATAATTTTGCTAAGAATGATTGCTTCAGCCTCATTAGGCGTATGTGATGAGTAGAAATATGAATTTCATAACGAAGGGGGGGGGGGAGATTCTCATGTTTCCTCATTGCTGCCTCACTTCACATTCTCTTGTTGACGACCGACCGTCTGCCACTCAGCTCCTTTTCCCTATGGTATCTCTATCCAATACCTTTCTTCCGTTGAGAGTTATTATATTATTGCTGAGAAATAGTTGAAGGTCTATGCGATTCCGTGACTTTCTATTTAAGAGCTGAAGAGAGACAGGAAATCCGGTAGTCGAATAATGTATGGATGGCGTGTTCTGACTACATCACTCAAGTTACGGCTCTTGGCAAGATTGACTATCTATGCATAGTTATTATATTTGGTTTCCCAGAATTGCAATTTTCCAGTGATTTATAATTTTGTTTGGCAAATTCTGAATAATCGCAAAGCAGAAGTCGTGAGAGATACGTGTAATAGTTTTTCTATTTACCATGTGGGGGATTGTTATGAGAGAGCCGCGTTTGATATCGCTCAAATATACATCTCACATATCGATCTCATTTTCTGCTGAGTTCTAGATACTGTGTTGTTAAAATTCTGTCTCTCTCATTCCATAAATATTCTCTCGTTTCTCTGATAGACGTGAGATAATGCAAAATGAAGAGATTAGAACAATGTTCTAAATAGGATGCTCGAACTAAAAATTATGTGTATCTAATACAGCATTAGATAATGTTTTTTGCGTAAACGTAAACAATCTATGAATTGCTGAACATTGATACGATAAAATGAAGAATGGAACGAAAATATATTGCTGCAGTTTTGAACTTCACCATTGTTCGCTTCTCCATTAATAAACAAAATTCACAGTAATCGATGTGTCGTGGGATACGCGTTGACGATGAATTCTCTATTCTCTGCGGAAGGGTATGTACTAATTTTCCCTCTTTATTGACAACTTTCTCGTCAAAACTGTTTGGATATTTTCCTCAATAAATTATACATATCTTCGTTGAGGAGCGGGAGAAATGTGCTTAAGACTGTATAAATAAATAAAAATGTCATATAAATAATAAATGAATAAAAAAGCTAAAATATATAATTTATTAAATGAATACTTATCTATTTTCAGATTTGGATTCGAAATCGAAATTTGGTTCAACTATTCGCTTCATTCCAACTCGTCGTTGTGCTCATTTCCTTCGCTCAGCACGTCTTCAGTGTAGCACACTTTGGCAAGGTATTAACTACTTCTAAATGTGATTCGCAAAATATGATTCAATCTGTATCATATTGCGAAAAATCATATTGCGAAAAAAATAATATTTCAGATTTTTCACTGCTCGTTTAATGAAACTTCGCACACAGATGCGAATTTTCTCAAACACGACGTTATTATTTTCGATTTTGGACTTTTCCACGAACTAATTCAGGTATAAAATTACGTTTAAAGGGGGTGGGGCATCAATGGTGGGCCAATTATCGTAAGCGAGCCACGTGGGCCGATTTGCATGCGCCGTCTCTTCATTGCCCTTCTCTCTCTCGCTCTTTGCCTGCACGATCAGGGTCACTTGGAAGAGTGCCAATCGATCATATCTCGGTTCAAACAAAAATTCAAAACATGGGAGTTTCGAAAGGGTGAAAGGGTGATGTGCTTCCAGAAACGTCCAGAAACGTGAAATAAATTCTGGTTTAAATCCGGTCTCAGGGAAATAGAAAAAAACTCACTGAAAATCCTTCATATTATTTAGCAAATTGAAGGTTCAAGAATGCATCGCGAATTATCTTGATGGAGGTTACATGCGGTGTTTGTGGTGCATCGGACAAGCCGTTGCATTGATATGTGCTTTGGTAATTGCAACTTTACACCATTTTATTGTTTAAAACCCTCGTGAAAAGTTTTTTTTCAGATTGTTACCAGATGCATTCGAAACCCTCACCCATTAATGTTGTGGCCACTATTAATCATGCAAGTGAGTTTAAAATTAATCAAAGAAAATATAACATATGAGGCCATTTGAGTAGTTATAAATGAGACATGGTTTCGGAAATGTAAAGGAAAAGGGAAACTGCTTAGAAGAAGCTAGTGATGAATGACTTCCTAAAGAAATGAGGTTGGATGTTTCGGTCCTGTGGGTCGTAGACACCCAACCGCCTCACGAAAGGTGGACCTCGTCAGTACGACGCCCTTCGCAAGTAGGGAAATTTGAAAGATAGGGAGGGAAGAAATGAGAGAAAACAACAAACAACTAACGCGAAAACGAGGAAATGTTTAGCGCAAACGAACTAAAGAGGACTGTAAGTATTTCATAACAGAATAGGCTAAAATGCGAGCATGGGCTGCTAGGAGTGAGGAGAGATATCCGAATAGGATTGAGCGATTGGCTCTAGCAAAAAAATATAAATTCTCTGAAACGCTGCTGATTTTGAGAGTAATGAAGTGTTTAGTAATATCGATTTAGAAACGACTGATCAGCGAGTGAGAGAATCAGGGAAATGGGAATTGAATGAAACTTCTATTGTTGTGATTTTACATAATTCGAACAGAATCGGGCATTTCGGGCGGCCGTCCGAACTCGCACAAAGTCGGAGAAAATCCCATTCATTCTTCATTGCCATGTCCGAAAACTCAGTTAAAACTCTAGAGGCGCTCCAAAATTGATATTGTTAATAAAATTTGAGCTGTCTCATTACTTGTTCAATTCTCACACAAACGGTATCATATAAATCTGAAGTTATACTTGTGTTCAGAATGCATATTGTTTCGGCCTCGTCATTCTAACTATTGCTACTGCCGATAAGGTATTGAAAAAGATATTGAAAAAGAATTTAAAAACATAAATTACTTTAGCTGCTCGTGAATATACTGCATCCAACGAACCCACATCTCAATCTTCTAATCTTGTATTTTGGAGTGGGTACTGGTAAGTTTAATCTCCACGTTTGGTAATATTAATCAAAATATAATATTCAGGTCTGAATCATATTTTCGATTATGTTCTCTGGCACTACTATTGGCACGAAGAGGCGATGTACATGCAACGAACAGGAAAACATGTCCTTCCTTTCTGGGTATAGATTAATTCTGGCTCGACAATTTGTAAAAAAAAACTGTTGAAAGAACTACGAATATTGTTACGTTAAAAATGCATTGTTGCTCATACGCTCTATCTTTTATATTCGTCAAATTTGTCAAATTGTCAAATTACCGTAATAAACAGTCGCCATTTCTTCCAAAAACATTCAATTGTTGTTGCCATGAAATTGGTCTCTGGCATGCCAGGCATTCATAGAGGAGATGATCGGGTACACATTTTACTTTCCAAGAATTTACATAGCCTTATAAAAAAGTCATCAATACGGTTTTCTGATCCTGGGAATACTCGACCTTTATATAACACAGTACTTTTTTCCACCACAGTACTTCACCATAAAAATTTTATCGAGATTGCTCAAAGTTGGGGCTCCTGGTTCCTCAGGGTCCTGCAATCTCTCAGAAGACACGTGATAAATAGATTAGAGTAGTCATACGTGTAGACTCCATGTAGAGACTTACGAAGAAATAGAAGGTCAGACATGAATCTCCTGTGTCCGAGGGTTGTTAGGGATAGCAGTGCGATTCTATCAAGGTATGACGAGTAGGGGATGTGGCAGCGAGCAAAAAGACGTCTGGTGAAATTGCGCTGCAAGTCTTCAATTTGGTTGGCAACAATTACAGTTATTACAGTATGTATGCGGGGACCAAATGACTGAGCATTATTCAAGAAGAGGTCTTATGAAAGTAGTAAAAGCGCGACAATATAACAGAAAACGGAAGAAAAGAAGCATTTGAACATGATGTTTACTTACTTTCGCTCTCGCTTTAGAGATCAATTTAGAAATGTGGTTGTTGAACTTGAGAGAGGATTGCTTAATAACACCGAGGTCTTAAATGGAAGGCGAAACAGAAAGGGGAATTCCATATATCGAATACTGGAGTCGGGGATTAGTGGTTCCAAAATGCACAATTGTACATTTCGTCTCGTTAAGGGATAGATTCCATTCCTGAGACCAAGCGGATACGGAATCAATGGTACTTTGAAGAAGGTCAGAGTGAAGAGGGACACAAGCGTATATTTATAAAGAAAAAACAAATCAGATATTTTTTAAAAAATTCTTTACAATTGTAGTATGGTGCTCCTCCGAAGTCTGCCTTCGGCACCACTCCCTACGGGGATCAGCAGCCGTCCTTCTCTCGTTTAGCATTCGAGTCTGCTCCTTCGGTGCAAGGCCCAACAAGTGCTTTCGCCCCAGAAATTCAGAAGGTACGTACAGTTTTCATTTTTAAACCTATCTTTTTCGCCTCATCAAGAGCTATATTTGCCATTTCGACGATTTTTTTCATATTATCACTTTGGAGCGAGATATGACGGAAAACGTGTTTTCTTTTCTTTTAAAAAGTTAGATATGTCTGGTTTCCTTGTACTAATTCGAGGTTAGAAGGCCAGAGATATATGAAACGAAATACAGGGTGACCCTAAAACGGGTGGCCGATGTTCGAAACTAGTGTGATACGAAAAAAATTATGGATAACAATGTTTGAAATTTTAAGTAACCCCCATTCTCGCTTCACCCTTGAGCGAGAATTCAAATTGAGCTGTTTGCTTACTCATTTCGAAGAACAGCCACAAAGAAGATATTCATTGCATAGATTGAGTAACATGTAGTCATAAAATCTCTACTTATCTTGTATTTCGTTGTGTGTGTCATTTGCTATCAAGAACGACAATATGAGTGTGGTTGACGGATCTCCGTTGCAGCAGATGATGCCAGAGGGAATTTCCTCTTGTCCTGTGGACTCGCCATTTCGGGATTCGCAGCAACACCATAACTTATTGTATCAATCGTTGCACACATCACCGTATGCTGTGTTGCACGCACCTCCTGAGACAAGTTCGACAGAAGGGAGTCTATTGCCGATGCAGCAGCAAGACATATATCCTAAGTTCTTGAACGCGACTGTGAATCAGTTGCCCATCCCTCAGGCACTAGCGACGCAATATACGAGAGGGCTATCATCTACCACCCCCACCTCGCTTTTCCAGATGGTCAGTCTAGTCGAGATCGCAAATTGTATCGTTGTCAACTAAACTCTTACTGTTCTTGGACCGCCCTTGCACAACACATGAGTCTGAAAATTACAATGACTAAATAGGTCAAAGACGACGACAACCTAAGCGCCTAATTCCAAAGATGGTAGGGACAGTGATGAGCGCTAGGCCCGAAATATTAAAGTTACCCAACAAGGAAGATTTTGACCCTCTATTTTTATTTGCTCATTCGATAGAGAATCGTCGATTTAGTATTGCTCGCGCATTAAAAAAATCAGAAAATCGATAATAAGCCTAAAAAACGGCCTGGAACACCGGTCTGACCGCGCGCAATTCCAACTGGAATGTGGGGAAGCTTAATTGTTTATCGCTGTGAATCCTCCAACTTTCATTTTATATGGCTCACTAACTCCGCATTTTTCTTTCCAGATTCAATAATGAAATAACAATTGATCAATAAACAAAATTAAATATATTATTTAAATCAGTTAAAAATAAAATTGTTTTTTTCGCTACTTTGCGGTTTGCGGTTTTCGCGCTCATTCAAACGATAATTTATCCTATATGGGTAACTTTAAGATACGTGCGATTGTAGTACTTAAAATAATTGTAAATGTCAAAGGCGGGATGGCCGAGTGGTGTAAGGCGCCAGCGCTCATTCGAAGGGCACCGAGCTCAATCCCCCGCCGAGGCAGACCAAGCCTTGCTATCCCCCAGGGGTCGGCAAATTGGTAGTAACTTTGGTTACGAAAGTTATACGTGCCCGAGAAGTCTGGCCAGCAAGGGATCACGCAGGCCTCGCCGTACCAGGCCTTACCTGTGTACCCCACCAGGCGTGGTTGTCTCATAACAACTGTAAAATCGCCTTGATTGTGGAAGCAACTTTAACTTTTTTTAACTTTTTTTTAAATGTCAAAGAATCCATTGCAAAGTACATGAACTCGCCGTCAGCGAGTCCAAAAATTGATTAAATAAAGTCAGTTCGCAATATTTCAGGATGCGGTGTCCATTTCATATAATGAAAAATCTTTTCCTTTATATATTGAAAAATACTTGTTCTCACATATTCACGATCAGATTCATATATGATTTATTACAGCAACATCGAGCACAGCAACAATATTATCATATACGAGAGCAGCAGGTTAGTAGTATTCGTGCATATATGGTTTGAATGATTATGGAATTTATGGTTTATTTACGGTTATGGCTTTTCGCTAAATGTTTCTCATCTGGCATGTGAGCATGTTCCGCTTATGGAAGAGGCTCTATAGATTAGAAATTTCAACTTTTGAGGCACCTGAGAAAAAAAATTCTTTCTGTGACGAGGTTTTGCAAATCACGTTGCGAAATTATTGTCCCGGGGTTGCAAGTATTGCAATATAATTCAACAAATTTCACAGATACGGAACGAGCCAAAGTTTTTCGTGGAGCCACTGCCAAAGATCTCGCCCACGCTCAAGAAAATAATATGCTACACAGCGAATAAAAAATTGGCGGCGCTTGTGGAAACAGATGACGACGAGCAGGTAAGCAATTGTGGTCACAATATGTTTAAGTTTTCGAGTTTAATAACCTTTACTACATCATTTCTCGTTTTCGTACTGTTTTCGTACATACATGAAAAAGCTAGTCGAAAACTACCTGGAATTCGAAAACATAACCCGCTTTCGAGTTTTCCGTGAACAAAGCTTGTAACCTACGAATTGCAAACACCACCCTCTTTCATGGATTTAGTCGGCCTCCAAGGTCTTTTTCATAAACATAGCCGGCTTTCGAAGGATTTTGTTACCTA
>LS485873.1:0-11968 GCA_900490705.1 Pristionchus arcanus
TGACTCTCTTCTATTTTTGTGTACAATCTCGCGCTGGTGCCGATTAGAGATAATCGAGAGAGAAAGAGGGGAAAATATTGCTCAGGCTGCCATACCGTAAACTCCGTACCTTCCTCGTTCTCTCAACCCATCAATGACGTTGTGTGATCCGAGAGTTGGCCAAGTTGTCTAGAGTGGTCAGAAGACGTCCCCTCTCTCTCCCTCATCTCTCCCTCTTGCCTTCTCTCTATCAAAATACACTTGTTTACGTTTGGGTTCTAGAGAAAACGAGATGGAATGAGGGTGGGGAGAGGGCAGGGCAAATATCACGACTATTTCTGATTTCTCGATTAGTCCCTTTGCTGTACTGATTGCTTGATGGAAGAATGAGATATTGTGCATTTCAAGGAGAGCCTTCCTTTTCTACTTTTTCACTCGTGGAAGTCTGGGTCTGATATTGAGTACATGAACGTAGATGAGTTCATCTGAGGTCACCTGCCGTTTCTTTCGAGGGTGAGATGGAGAGAGAGGACAGTGTAATGGATCTCTCTTCTTTCTCAGAGAGAGACGGACTCTCCATCATCAGAGTTCACTTCCCTCTCCTCTCCCTTCTCCTCCAATCCACTCCCCTTCTCCTCTGCACTGCCCTTTCCGTTCATCGGCCGAGCAGGACTCGCCAAGCACTTTCCAAACGCCGCTGCACTAGAGAAGGGGAGGAGCGAATTGTCTGTTCCGATCGTGACTGTCTCTCCCTACTCTCCCTATCTCTCGCCGGTCACTCTGCGTGCCTCCCTCCCTCTCTCACTCCCTCCCATTCAAATCTCCCCTCCCCGCCCCTTTCTTCTCTCAGTCAGCCCCACAGACTAAACTGAGCTACTAGCGCGTGCCTCCCGTCCCCTCCAGGGTAGATCATAAGGCGAAAAGGGAGATCAGTCTGTGACCTCTCCCTTCCCCTCTCCTCTACCCTTCTTCTTCCCGCCATTTCCCAGCCAGTCGCTTCCCTTCTCCTCTCACTCGCTCTGTTCCGTGTCATCCTCCTCTTCCTTCCTCTTTACAATATCATCTCCTCCTCCTTTTCCTTCCCTCTGGTCACTCTTCTTCTTCCTCATTGCACTCTAGGTCACTTACTCTTGTGTCTTATCACATCTGTACCCCTTGGTATTCCCTTGTCAACCTTGGTGTTTGGCTCCTCGCTCGAAAACTGATTACTTCGCGCTGATAAGAGGGCCTGTGATTGTCGCGTCTCATCGTCTGACCCGTCGAACTGATTACGGTAGTCTTCTTGTCAGGATGACGCACGTGAAGAGTCTGGTGGCGATGAGCATCGAGAAGATGCTGCTCAAGACGAGCGGACCCACCTTCCTCAAGGGCATCGCATTCATGTTCAGGTGAGTAACGAGTAATCACCGGGCGGTCATTCCACGTCTCATATTCGTCTTAATATACAAGAAAATATGGTTTAGTTCAAGAAAACGTGGTGTTAGAAGTAAGGGTAGTCGACACTGACTATTAAATTAAAATATTTTATTTTAATTCTCGATCTGTATGCATTTGTGCAAATTTTGTGTATGTATAGGCTCTGGTACTGATTTGGTATGAGTGGTATGCCCGCGTAGTGTACGTAGTGTGCATTCTAGTATGAACGACTACTAATGACGTTGTCCTTTGTCCTTTGCCCTGTTTCTTGCTCTTTATTTCCAATGTGATTCATGAGCAGGAAAGTAGCGTTAGCCGAAGACCGGGGATTGGGATAACAGTGATGATTGGGGGAACATTACTAATCTCAGCGAAACACAGCGTAGTTTGAGTGTGGTTCCCGCGCGATTTCTGAGTGGTGTGTAAAATGCGAAAACAAAAGAGTGCAAGGGAGAGACGATGGTTGATCAACGGGTGCAGTGTTCCGAGATTCGATCAACTATTTTTTTTCTTATTTTTCACCCCAAATATTTTGAGGGTTCTCAACTGAATGAGAGGTAATAAGCGGGTTCTACCCAGATATTTTCCTTCTTTTACTACTATTGGCTGGTGCTCAGATTTCGAAACGCTTAGTAATCGCAAACTGATGGGTGTCTAAATTGCAGTGCCGGCCTCTCTCCCGACCGCATTACGGTGATGCAGACGAAGGCGAACAAGTTCATCCTCCAATTCCACTCCCGATGCGACGTCCGCCCATTCGCCGTGAGTGATCTACAGTCTATCGAGTGATTATCGATTTATTGATTACTTTTGTCGTCCTGGGACCACCTGGAGAGGGTTAAGGCGCGAAGGTATTGATTGATTAGGCGTCGACGAAACTGGGGTGAGGTTAAGCAAACGGAAGGCTGTGGTTCCATCTTTTCTATCTCCCTCCATCTCATCCTATCGTCTTCTCTTCTAGAATCCTCGACGCCACTGTTTTCCATTGGGTTTTGCCTTGGTCGGTTTGGAATGCCTGTCGTTCGGGGACCTTTTTTTTGCCCTCTCCACCCTGTGTTCTCTTTCTAATCCTTTGGTCGTTTCTCTTATCTAGAGACTCGACGAGTGTGTCAATACGGTCAGTGGCCAGCAGGATTGAAATGGGAACGAGAAAAGAAAATCAGCTGGTTTTACATCCCGTTCCCCACCACCATTCGCTGCTTCCTTTTCATCCACCGACTCTATTCATCCCTACTCTCTCTTTTTTACCCCCTATATCCGTCCCTGTCTCTCTCTATCTCTTCCCCATCTCAAACTCGCGTTCTCGTCAGTTCTGGTCACTTGGGGGGAGAGAAAGAGGGAAGAGGGACGAGGGGAGCTATACGCGGAGGGATCTCGTACCAACAACCACAAACACGCTGCTTACGCTCGCTTTACTGGGTTGAAAGGCCCCGATTGAGCAGGAGAGTGAGTCAAGGAGGGAGATCAGAGGCCGATAGTATAATTTGTCATTAGATATAGTGCAGACACAGGCTGCAAATGTGGGGCTGCACTATCTCTTCACTCTGCCCTCTAGTCCTCCGAATGCCCTTTTCCCTCTTCTCGTACCCTCCCGTCCCTTCCCTTCCCTTTCTTGCCCAAGTGATCTCTCTTACTCACTAACCACAAGACACTCACACTTCCGGCGGCAATGCGAAAAGATGGAGAAAGAAGGGGGGGGAGGGCCGAATGACCTACCCCCTCCCCCTCCCATTTGACCTACCAGAGGATGGTGGTGCTAGGAGGGACGAGGGAAAGAGAGTGGAGCAGAGGAATAGCGAATTATAAAATCCCCCCCCTCTCTGCCCACCGCCGCAGATTGAATTGCAGTCCAGGTGGTGTGGTAGGGAATGGCGCGGTTTCGCCATTCGATTTTTTATGGATGGGAAAAGAGAGTGAAGGGGTGGATGACGAGTTTATGCAAATGTGAAGGAGCGTATTTTGGGGGGAGAATTCCTGAAATATCGGGTACTAGACGAGGGCAATCTCTGCGTTGATTCCTTGTCTCGAGGAAGGGAAGATGCACTTTAATGGCAGTGTCGGGAGTGCTAATCGGGCCATGTCTCCAGATGTCTAGCCTTGCTCTTGTGCGCGAGTGCACTTTTCCTAATGCCCTGAGGGCACAGACGGGAGGAGGAGGGAGAGAAAGGGGGGGGGGACGGTTGGAATGGGGCTGACTAGTGCAAAGCACACACGTGCTGTGTTTCTCTCCTCCTTCTTCACTCCAGCTTGTACACTGCACTTTGACTGCCCTTTGCGGGCTATTCTGGATGGAGTGATGAGAGGGAAGGAGAATGCACTATCCCCACCGCCCATCCCCTTCCCTAGAGGGAGTTGAGACCCGGACCTCGCGGGTACGGGGGAATGATGAAGAAGAAGAAAGGGAGAAGAAGCAAATAGGGGAATGGGGGGTGAGAAGAGGGTAATGAAGTGATGATGATTAGATGAGCAAGGTGATGGGAACGGGAGAATTTGGAGGGGCGGTGGGAAGGTCGAGCCCTAATTGGTGATCATTAAATGCACTTAATTATTTAAATAAATATATATTTCGATTCAGGCGAACTACCCCGAGTTCAAGCGGCTGCTCCGGGGCATCGTTCACATTCGCGCGTGGCGTCTGAAGAGCATCGAGTTCCTCAACGTCTCCTTCCAGAATGACTACGTGCCTCTCATCGAGAAGGCCGTCGAGGTACGGTAGACGATTATTGATAATTGATTTTTTTGGGGGTTACGGTATCGGAACTGGCCCTTATCGTATATCTTTGTAGATGCTGGGCGTCGAACTCGTTCTGCTCAACAACTGCACGTATCCGGGCATTGAGAAGGGCGATCAGGTACGGTAGCTGATCGATTTATTGATTGATTGGTCCGAGGTTACGGTAGTTCAGTTTGTGATTGTACATCTCTTCAGGCGCTCCGTCTCTTCTCTGCCTTCAATCGCAAGAAGTCGACGATAGTGTGCGAGTATGGCGAGGAGCGCCTCAAGACGCTGATCAATGGCTACCGTACTCGTCCGTTGGCCATGCCTGCCGGTCCCGCCAGCATTCCCACCAATCCGGTGGTCCGATTGGCGCCCGTCCCTGGTGCGCCCGTTGCCGCCCCAGTGCCCGAAGAGGAGCCCGCACCACAGTCTCGAGAAGAGAGACGAGTACTCCGATCCCGTGAGCACCGTGCGCCCCAACCCACAAACTAGGCCATTGATGCCCCCCCCCCCTCTCCCTCACTCTTGTATCCTATGCTTATATCATTCACTCACTTACACTGACACTAGCTGGTACTCTCAGTCAACACACACACTCAATGAGACCTCACACGATCATTTCATTTCCATCTCATAAGTAGTATGGGTAATTATTATGAATTGAATTAATAATAGTAGCTACTACTAAGTTTATGTTAAAAACATGTTGTATCAGTTTGCAAGTTGTTCAATTTTTATTTGATATAATTGAACTGCTAATAATTAATTGCATGCTCACTACTCTTCACTTCTTTCAATCTAACTGGTATTACTGCCCTCACCCGATCGATATTGGAGGCCAATTACCAATCGTTGTATTACTGTCTCGGTTTGAGAGTACGTTACATTGTTATTAGGCGACTAATGAAATTATTTCATTTCAATTGTGTGCAATACATTGAAGGGGATCACAAGAAAGGGAATGGGTACAGGATGGAAAAAAGGTATCTGGAGGTAGACAGGAAGAATTAAATGTCGGTTGGACACCGCTGAACAAAAGAATGAATGTTTTCTGAATCGGGGAATGTTCAGTAGAACTTTCTTTGAGTTTGGCCTTGCATATTTACTTCTCGATCCCATGTCGAAACCTCTTCGTTAAAGCTCTCTTTTAGGATCTATCCTGTCTGAATCATCCACATCAATCTCAGCATAAAAAATTTTCATTCATTCGATGGAAGGGTGGCAAAGGATCAACAGAATCAAACAAGGCGCAATATGAATGAATACACAGAATATAAGATCAGCTATGACTGAGTCTCGACGAGAATGATCATGCAAGCGGTATACGGTAATTGATTGATTTTTGATTGAGTGATCATTGAATAGGAGCTGAGAAGCAATGGGAGAAGGGATTAAGGGGGCGATATGAATACTAGCCACTGCAGTCTAATTCCATCTATTATGCCTTCTATTCAATGGAATATCGCGTTGCTAGACATACGACAAACTTTGAGAATAAACAATATATCTACTGATTTGGTATGAAAAGGGGGAGCGGAAAAGTGGGTGCAAAAAGCAATCTCTAAAAAAAGTATTCAAAGTGCGGAAAGTGGAAAGAATACGCACAGGAAAATCACAGCGGATAGGCAGTTAAAAAGGGAAGGAGCGGGCTAATAATTCGATAAATCAATAAACCGGGATAGATAGGAGGGAGAGGGGGTGTCTACAGTAATGTCTACTCTTCTATCTCTTCCTTCTTCTTGTCACCATCTCCATTCTCCTCCTCATCTCCGTCCTCCCTCACTTCTCTCTTCACTCTCTTCAGAATCTTCGTCGTTGTCGTTGTTGCTATCACCTGAAATCAATATCATTTATCTACCGTAACCAGCCAATCTAATGATATTTGTAGTTCGATATCGATACCATCTCACCAGTGAAATAGATCAGTGAGAGAGCGAGCAAAAATGCAGAAAGCATCGCAAGGTATAATGGCATCAATCATTTCATAGCTACCGGGCCGGTAATCAGGCCACTATATATTAAACCCAGCCAGTTATCTGACCCTTTCAACTGTGGTTATCAGCATCAGATCACTCTATAATGTTGATCCCGGATGGTTAATGGCATCGATAATGGGAACTTCTTCGGTTTTTGGCCCCGACAACAACCGCTCCGAATGCGGAGGGGGTGAGGAATGAGAATGGTAGGGAGGGAATGCTCTGCGAGAAAAGGCTGGGCCAAAAACCGAAGAAGTGCCCGATAATGTTCGTCTACAGTAATCCATCACTCAAAATACCATACCTCTCCATCATCTCCATGGACGACACTACTGCTCTGCTCGACGCTCTCCACTCCCTCATCTCCCTCCTCTCCCCATCCATCGGCCAATCTCTCTCCCACTTCCTTCACTGCTTCCTCGCCCTCGCCGCTCATCTCAACCACCTGCAACATTATTGTTACATTAGCGATTACTATAAAAGTAGAAAAAGGAAGTCAAGAACTGTTTAAAATTCGAAGAAGTTCCGATTGCTGCAGAAACTTGCCATCGTTCGTGTTGTTAACAATTTACCACGGAATTGATAACGAAAACATTGTCTTCAAAATATATCCCACCTGCGTGGTGCTACTCTCCGTCGTCATAACCTTGGTGGTGATCGTTCCCACCACATCTCCCTCCTCATTCCGCACCTCCTCCACGCGTTCCGCCGTGTGCACTGCCGTCTTCTGAATTATATTTATTTATTTATGTTTTTTTTGCTATTCTTTATTGGATATTCTTTAATTAATAAAAAAAGGAATTAGGTTTTTAAACTCAAATTCTTCTAGATAGATGAAACGTTTTTCGAGAAAATGTGAATCAGCATTCAAACAGGGAGTGGCTTCTTGAAATATCAGATCTACCCACCGTAACAGGCTCCTCTACCGTGACTTGCACTGGACTAGCGGGAGTCGACTCCCTCTGCTGCTGCTCCTGGAGAGGTTCTTATAAAGATCAACGATCGACAAAGATCAAAGATCAAATCAAAGATGCGGGGGAGGACTCACATCCTCTGCGTGCACACTCACGGGGGAGAGGGAGGGTGAGGGAACTCCTCTCTCCTCTCCTCCTCCCTCCTGTCGGACGACGACCTCCTTCGAGGGCGGAGACGTGGGCGTCGATGACGTCACCTGCATTTAATTAAATATTTAATTTAAATATGCAAATAGATATAATAAATGGCACTGACCGCTTCGTTGACTCCATTGCTCTTCTCCTCCTTCTTCTCTTCTCTCTTCTCTTCCTCCTTGGCCGCCGCTCTCACGGGATAGAGTGGAGTATACGAGAATGGTCCTCCGAAGGCGGATTTCCCACTGTCCGATGCCTCCTCGATCGGTTGAGAGCCCGTCACAAACGGGTGCAGGGGGAACTCTGGAATGGAGACATTTGCTCCCTTTTTTCCCACAGCTAAGATCAAAGATCAAACGTTTGAAGATCAAAGACCATCAATCTGACCTCCTCCTCCCGTGTGGCTCAACTCTGCTACAGTGATGGGCGCGTCGAGGATGACAATGCCTCCGATGGACACCTGGATGAAGATTGAATAAGATAAAGCGTAAAGGAAGACTCTGTCGTTGTCAATTGATCTCAACGTCTAACGACTTTCTTCTCATTCCGGCACTAGGTCGGATGAGAATATTCGGATGATAACCTACTGGATAAGAACTAAAATATTTTTTGAGGGTTATTGTTTTTTGTCAGTAGGCTCTCTATCCCAAAAGTAAGAAAACGAAAAGTTACCATCCGAATATTCTCATCCGACCTAGTGCCGGAATGAGAAGAAAGTCGTTAGACGTTGAGATCAATTGACAACGACAGAGTCTTCCTTTACGCTTTATCTTATTCAATCTTCATCCAGGTGTCCATCGGAGGCATTGTCATCCTCGACGCGCCCATCACTGTAGCAGAGTTGAGCCACACGGGAGGAGGAGGTCAGATTGATGGTCTTTGATCTTCAAACGTTTGATCTTTGATCTTAGCTGTGGGAAAAAAGGGAGCAAATGTCTCCATTCCAGAGTTCCCCCTGCACCCGTTTGTGACGGGCTCTCAACCGATCGAGGAGGCATCGGACAGTGGGAAATCCGCCTTCGGAGGACCATTCTCGTATACTCCACTCTATCCCGTGAGAGCGGCGGCCAAGGAGGAAGAGAAGAGAGAAGAGAAGAAGGAGGAGAAGAGCAATGGAGTCAACGAAGCGGTCAGTGCCATTTATTATATCTATTTGCATATTTAAATTAAATATTTAATTAAATGCAGGTGACGTCATCGACGCCCACGTCTCCGCCCTCGAAGGAGGTCGTCGTCCGACAGGAGGGAGGAGGAGAGGAGAGAGGAGTTCCCTCACCCTCCCTCTCCCCCGTGAGTGTGCACGCAGAGGATGTGAGGGTGAGGAAGTAGACGCCGTCGATCGTGTCGCTGTCCTTCGATTTGTCCGCCGATCGATCGAGACGAGACGCCAACAGGGTTCTGTAAGAACGAGCTATTATTTCTTCCCCAACAAAAACAAAATTAGGATCCCTTTTTTTTAATTCGACAAATGTCATGGAGACATACGAAAGTACGATAAAATCGATATCGCTACCGTACCTGTAGGGACTGGCGCCCATCTTCTCGGGAGTGCCCACTCGCATCACACGATCGACCAGTCGGACCTCGATCTGCAATCCAATTACGGTAACTACAGTAGTCGATCGATTACTGTACCTGGTCGAGAATGTTCTTCGGCTTCTTTCCGTTCAGTTTGATGCTGCCGAAAACGTCCTCTCCGGGGGAGAACACCGACTTGGACAGCGAGAGGTCCGCGGCCAGCTACAATCAGCATTATTGCATATTTCGAAACGACAAATCAGCATGTGTCTTTCCTCATATTGCATAATCAATCGTCTGTCTAGATGCGTTTATGGAGCAACTTCAATATGATTTTGATATATCGTCCATAATAATTCCTTTATTTTAATCCGTTGTCGCTTACTATCGCATTCTAAACACAAGAGAGTCCCAAGGACGGGACCTAGACGCATACCTTTCCCTTGCAGCAGCACTTGCCGTAGAAGTCGGCATCGGATACGGCGATGGGCTCGCCGTTCGTGGGAGGAAGACGATCCCATGGGGCGAGAAGCATGAACGCCTTCTTCACGTAGTGCTCCTTCTGGAAGATAACGAAGGGGTGACCTCTTTGGTTTTTGGGATCTGATCTTCTGATGTGAAAATGGAAACCGTCGGTACTCATGAGATTCACAAATCGTTCAGAACTATTATCTACAAATTTGTTCTGAGTGTGAGCCATTCGAGCTTCTGATAGACAGATTCAGACTAAAAACAGAGATCAAATACCAAAGATCAAAGATCAAACTCACGGTGACTCCTCTCTGCCCGTGCTCGTCCTCCTCGATGAGCGTCGCCTTGACGTAGTAGCGAATGCTGCCGAACGGACTCTCGTAGGAGGTCGGGCAGCCCTGGAAATGAGGCATTCTTTCATCTTCCAAAAACTGCATACGCTCCATCTCATAATGATCTTTTCTTAACTTTGTAAAAGTTCACATTACTCACAATCATATGGAATAAATAGATAATGAGTGCAGACCAATCCTTACTTTGGGAATGGGACACTCGAATGGGAGTGTGTAGAGATAGTGGGCGTTCCAGGGGAAGTGTCCTGGCTCGGGACGACCGGGAGGACGCTCCAGCAGCGTCATGTCTTGGTTGAAGTACACCTGAGACATATCAGCGTATTCGCATGTAATTCAGGTGAATGATTGTTCATTTCTGATCTAGTTACAATCGTTTTTATGCTGGGCACAAACCCCTCAAAATCAGAAGAATGGAGGAACAGTTTTAACAAGTACACCTGAGACATATCAGCGTATTCGCATGTAACATAGGTGGGAAATGATTGTTTCTGATAAACTATGCTCTCTTATTTAGGAAATTGAAGCCATGTGAATAGTTTTTTTTTTAAATTTCCCTAGAAACGTAACCGGTTTATTAATTGGCTTATGTGCTTGAACCATAATGTAATTTACTATTTCTCGCTTCCAATCTCCAATCCTGCGTCCCACTGTCGTCCGCACAACACTTCACATTCCCGCAATTGCAGCTTCCCTTCGGTACAACAGTCTTTCCCTTCCCCCGTGTTGCCCCATACTTTGCTTGCATCCACTCATTGGGCCCGCTACTCAAACACTTGCGAACAACAACCAATCTTCTCCTACTCAAGAGAGAGACTCCCTCCATTACTCCAGTAGGAGATTCGAGAGGACTCATTCGAACGGGGGTTACTATCCAATCCAACAAACTAGCTTGAGCCTCCATCACTCATCAGACTTCGTCTCTATCCTTCTTCTCTTTCCAATTTCCTCCTCCTCCCGTTTCAGTACATGTTCCCTTCTAATCAACTCGTCTCTCTATCTCCATCTCCGTCTCAATTCCCCCCTCCCTACCCTCATAAGCTCCTCTTTACGAGACGCAAGAAACGACCTAACAGGGAAGAGAAGGGAGGGAGAACGGGAGAGGGCATTAACTCTGCCCCTCCATCTACTCTAAGCTATCAAAAAAAGGGCGCACATTGGGCAGACACATAAATCAGGCTTTCTTAATCGATCATCTTTCTTCACTATACCGTACTCTCTCCTCCTTTAATTCTTCCTTTCGCACTCATTTTACGGGTATCCCTGTACATGTACCAGCAAGATTCGACAAAACACTCGGTTCTAAAGGACCGCATGCGAGTAGTGTTCTTCACTGTCTCCACTGTATCTTCTCATTCTACCGTACTCACTTTCCATTCAAACGTACCTTCTCATACTCAGCCTTTGCCTGTCCATCTCCCAACCAAGTGGCTCGTCCCTTGATCTGCACCTTCACTGCTTGCAGGGTCGTCTTCTCATTCAGCTGAGCAACAATTCGTCACTAATTTATTTAAAATCAGTTCGTGGTGGTGGTTTGGCATTATCCTCGCTAAGGACGGGCTAGCCACCCCATCACCGGTTAGCAACTTGAGCCTATCCCGGGACGACCAGTGGCTGGTTGCGCGGCTTTACCGACCGTGTTGTGTGCACGTGGTAGGGGATTTCTTTACTAACTCGTAATAACTCGTAATCAGAGATTGCTCAAACGATTGGTCACATGAAACTCTAAATATTTGACGACTGTTGCAGTCTCGAAATAGCATCTTCATCTTAGACAAAACTTATCAATGAATCATCTAGAACAGTAGTTAACATGGTTTATGCGACGAAGCGATTAGATATACTGCTAGGGGGCTAGATAATAACCACTTCCTAAAGATTAGATTCTCCTCACCTCAACCAGAATGCTTCCCTTGAGCAGTTCTCCTCCGTGCAACACCAGACCATCTCCGTCGTTGAACCGAATCGAGAACTGAAAAAAAACAATAAATAATGTCTTTCAAGTTGTTGAACTTTTGGAAAATATTTCTGCTTCGCTTCTCTAACTAGCTAGATACAATGCACAATGTAGAGACGAGAATTTATGTTATTATTAGTGTGTTTTTGTGTTTTTATTAGTTATTATTATTTATGACTCCTGATATTTCAGTCCCCTATCTCCTCACCTTGGACACGACAGGCAGATGGGACGTGCCGTTGTCGTAGGCTGTCGTCGTCGTGCCATCGACGGGAGGCGGAGCAGATTGAGGGACTGTCGTGCCCTCGGTCTTGCCCGTCATTCGCTGCAAGCGAAAGGAGATGGTGAGAGATCAAAGATCAAATCAAAGATGCGGGGGAGGAAGAGCAGTGTATTTTTGTTGCCTAAAGTCAAGCAACGCTGGTGCTACACAGCTGTCTTGTAACCGGGCACAAGACAGATCGAATATGGTT
>LS485873.1:12661-45629 GCA_900490705.1 Pristionchus arcanus
GGAAGGATGGGAAGAAAATGAGAAAACGGCGACGGGTGATGAATGTGGTGAGAGACGGGAATAATGACTCTCTCCATTTCACGCACTATCTCGTCTCGAGTGAGGGGAAGACCCAATATTCCCGTATGAAGGGGGGGGGGGCTACAGGTAGGATCTCTGCCTGTCCGTCTCTCTCTCAAGTCAAAACGGGTTGTCTCCTCTCTCTCTCTCTACCCTTCAATGTTCATGTTGATCTCTTCCTCCACTCTCGATTCTCTCATGAATTGAATAGTGAGTGAGTGCACCTTTCCTCTCTCTCTCTCCTCCCGATCCCCCTTGATATCCTCCCTCCTCTCGCTCTGGTTAATTCACCGTATAAACTAGTGTTGGCACTCGTGTCACTCCATCGGGAGGAGTCTATCCCTCCCTCAATAGGCAATCTGACACTCAATAGAAGGGCGGCGGATATTCACACCCCTCGATCACTGATCCCCTTCCATCTTCTCCTCATCTAGATACTTCTATTCTAGTCTCAACCATCGTTCTGTTTCATCGTTGATCCCCATACATCCATCGACCGGAACCTTGTGAAACTGACAACACCTCCACTTCATCATTCACCCTCAATCCCTTCCCCTCATCTCATCTATCGGCCCTATATTTACAGAGATGCTTCATTCCGTATCCATGGAGATATCTCCATCCCATCTCATCCCACTTCTTACTACCGAACGAGAGGGATTACTGTTAATGAGAGAGGGAAAGCGAACAGAGAAGCAGAGGGATAATGAGAAAGAATGGGAGGAGAGGAGGAGGGGGAAGCAAATGAGAGAGGATATTGATGCAATCATCCATTCATCCATTCAATCTCTTCCCCATCAGAGGAAACACGACACAATTCTCACAATCTGTCATCAACAATCAGACAATGGAGGGGGGAATAGCCATTACTCATCCACTAAAAGCCTGATGACAATGAAAGTTCTAAGCAAGGTATTTATTTTCCACCAGAAGCTGTCAAGTTATGGATAATCGTGGCTTAAAGAGTACCTTCCTCGACGATTAAAAGTCTGGCGCGGCGCCTCGGATACAGAATAGCAATGCAAAGTGATAGAGCGTGCGGGAAGAAAGGGGATTAAAGGTACTCTGAGCATACACCAGAGAGAGTTTGATACGGAGTGAGAGAGGGAGATAGCGATTGAAAAAGGGGGAAGAAAAGAAAGGAAAGGCAAACTGAGGTAAGGTGTCATCCTTCTCGTCGCAACTGTTCAAGACGAGAAGAGAATATGAAAAAGAAGTGATGAAGAGAGAGGGGAGAAGAGAGGGAGGGGAGTGAATGGAATGAAGAGAGCAGAGAAGCAAAGGATTGAGATAGAAATACGGGGACGGTATGAGTAATCTGGAGAGGTGGGACGCGTCTGAATCAGTGGAACCAACTTTGTCTCTCACGAATATAATATCCCGGGAGGAGGGAAAAGTAAGCGAGCGAGTAGATGGATGGAAGGAGTCGACAGAGTCATCTCGTTGGGTGCAATATGGCCATACTTGCCCTCCCTCTCCCCCCCCATCAGGAAGAGAGCCAGATGAGATAGAATGTTGAGGGGGGGGGGGGAGGGCAAAGGGGAGGGGGTGAGGACTGCGCCTCTGGGGTCGAACGAGATAGCAAGAGATAGAAGCAGCTGTCAACGAAAGGCATTCCTGAGGGGGAGGGAGAGGGGGACAGTCCTCTGGTTGGACTGAGATGGAAGAAGAAGGGAGGGAGGGAACAGAAGGAACGGGGGCTTATCATCCCATTCCATCTCGATTGAGAGAAGGGAGACGAGAGGAGAGGAGGGGAAGGAACTAATGGAGGAAATGGATCGTCCGCTCTCCTTTACAATCTACAGCCGATATTCCTCGTTTGCACAGTCTACGCATTGCCGTGATCTATTCAGGGGAGTGGCAGAGAGAAGATACTCTCTCAATATCACGTACTCTCTCGCGTCCTCTGACCTGTAGGAAAACCGTCGCACTGTGGAGGATGATGATACATCAAAGGCCAAGTGGTGGGAATGGAAATGAGTGTCGGAATGGAATCACACTTGTCATGTATGGCAATACAAATGAACGCCGATGATTACAAGCAATTCATCTCTTTTTAGTGGATCTAATTCCGCCAGCCACGGAACACGAGAAATTGAGAGAGTCTCCTGACTCATCTCATTAAATGCTCACGACTTCGCACCCACTTTTTGCTGCGCGGCGCGAATTATGAGATGAAGCTGCTGCTAGGAGGGGAGCCTGAGGGGAAGGGAAGAGAGTGAGAGGCAATCTAGAGTGATTGGAGAGAGTGTGTGACAGACTGGTCAGATTCGCGCACACCTGTTCACATTGCATTCTGGACACGATTCGGGGAGTGACGGAAGGAGTGAGGGAGGAAACGCTCTCCATTCGACACACTCTCTCGCCTGTCAGATTCATTCCGACTAGAAGGAACGCACTCAATCCACACCATCGGATATTAAAATTAGAGGTCGGTTGGGGTTAATGGATCGGGACTTCCGATTGAGGCAGGGTGGGGGAGGGCGAAGGAAGGGACAGTGAGTGATGCGATTCCTACACTTGAGTGATTAGTTGATATGGGAAGAGGAGAAGGATCGAGACAAATTGGTGATAGAGAGAGAGGAGAGGGTGATCAGAGGAAGATAGAGTAGTTCTAGGGAATGGAGAAGGTAAATACAGTGATATTGTGGAGGAGGAAAGCAACACGAAGCGCGTTCATGAAACATGTAATCAATTTTCTTTTTCAAAAAAAAATTCAAAAATAAAGTTGAGCCATAAATTTGTTGGGGATTACGGTAGCGGATGAGTGATAGAGTCGGGGAATGGATGAAATGGAAGAAGAAGAGGACACAATTGAATGGAACGAGAAAGGGGAGGCGAGATGGGTGGGGAGAGGAGTGGAGGGTGGAAGAGGCAAGAGAAGTGTACCGCTAAATTGGAGTCCCCCCTCCTCTTCTTCCCCAACCTAATCCCGATGGAAGAAGAGACGAAGATGGAATGGAGAAGAGACCAGTCTAAGGACAGCTACCTCCATCTCAGGAAATGGATGGGAAACGTCTCAGACACTTCTTTAGATCTGAGGGCCAGGAGTAGTCTAAGCAGTCTGACAAGTAAGGGCTACGCATTGAGCTATGTAGCCAACCTACAGATCATCATATTATAGTTTTAGCCATTCCGAATTCCATTAGTTTACGACAGGCTGACGTATCTATAGTAGTTCCGCGTTTAAGAGAGGGGCTAGCCCACCGCCATCGAACCAACTATAAGGCACCGTATCTCAGAAAACTCGAGTTGGTACAAAAAACTGAAGCGAATGACGCATAAACCGAATGGGAGGAAATGTAACTATAAAAAGAGCGGAAAATGGTCGACAGAGTGGAATCGACGAGATTGCAAGTGAGAGTATGGAAAGAAGAAAACAAATGGGTGATACTACTAGTTTATGTGGAAAAAGGAGGGAGAAGAGGTGATGGGAGCAATGGAGTGTGCAATTCACGGGAATGGTAAATAAAAAACCTTCTTCTTTGATTAGATTGTACCATTTTCAACATCGTATACTCTCGTATAACTACCGTACTTCGAAGAAGACTCACGAAAATAGCAAATGTGATAATTAGGAGGCATCATTTCAAAAGGAACGAAAAAGGCTGAAGGGCATTAAATGGATGGAATGAGAAGGAATGAGATGAATGACATGGAGCATCCGCTCCCATTTCCATTACGAAACGAGAAATGTATGCATTAGAATGAATTATTGTCATTTCAATGCCTACTGTAGTCCTATGAGAAGAAGATCTATGAGGCAAACGGAGTGCTTTTTTGTACCAAATTTCAGAGGAACAATAAAGAAGAAAGCAACAGTATTAATTAAGGGTAGATCACGACTCACAGATATGGACGACACTCCGACACAAACGGATAACCACAGGACGCACAACATTGAGAGAACACCAGATTGATCAAGATCAATATTTATAACAGTGTTTACAGCAGCGCTGTACAGATCAGACAACCAATGAGTGCGAACATTAATAGTTAAATATGAATTATGAGAAAATAATAACAGTAGATTACGGTTCGGAGGGAGATCATACGCTCTCGTTATCTGCAAGGAAATATTGTAATTTGAACAACTAAACTAAAAAAAAAACTAAAAAAATGTTTTAAAGATATTTGCTTACTTTTCGTGGCGACAATCTTGTTCCATCCACCTCTTCCGGGGTCGAAATCCTTTCTGTACTCGTCACGTACCTATAATATTCATGATTATCTTCGGAATTCAGACTAAATACGAGACAAACTGAATTTTAAAGTCAAAATTGCGAAACAGACCTGTCCACCGTGCTTTCCTCTACCGAACTGCCTTCCCTCGATGAATCCAGCGTCCCAATCCGTTCTAGAGAATATACAAATAAAGTAACATTTTCGATGATATACATGTCAGATGGAAATGTACGACCCTATAGAAAAGAAACACATCGTACCTAACATCATTATTTTTATATCTTTTATTAAATTATCACTTACCGAATGACTCGATCGTCCAATCGGGTTCCATTCACACATCGAATAGCGTTCTCCGCTTCATCACGGGTGTAGTATCTTAAATGCCAATTCGTATTCACTGCATTCAAATGATAATGCGAACTCATTGATAGAAGGTGAATTTGCAAAAAGGAACTAACTCGACAAAACAGAATCCGCAAGGAGTTTTCTTGAATCGATCCAGTCCCATAATTACACGACGAACATCACCCGCTCTTCCGAATAGTTCATATACCTTAAATAGGGAACCATAAATACACAAATATTTCATTTGAACAACTTGTAATTCAATGAGGACCGAACCTGTTCTTCTCTGGTGTAGTATGAGAGGTTTCCAACGTACAAAGTGGTCGAATTTTTCAACTGTTGCTCTTGATCCCGAAGAGAACCCTCAAATAATCAAAATTCATTAAACAGATATAATTTCCCAACTTCAAGAAGATTATCAACAACAAAAAAATATTGAAAAGTGTCGATAACTTACACTGTATCGCTGGTCTCGATACGCGGATAGCTCTCGGGCCTTATCACGAGCCCGAGCATCAAATAAGGTCATAATACCCTTAAAAATATCAGTTTAAAACGAGGAAAACCACAATGAAAATTGCGAAAACAAAAATTTCGAATGGAAGGGGGCGGAGTCACGATGAGAAAGTCGCGCATAGTTTGGCCCTTGGCCGCACACTTCTCCATTTTTTCACACACGACTACGGTAGGAGCAATTTCTGACCTTGGGCTTACCGTAGCCTTGTGTAAGCGAACAGTGTTCCCGCTCCAACTCATTTCAAAATTTACCGGCGTTTTATTGATTGTATTGATTTTCGGACATAGAATTTTTATTCCATATCGATGGCTGCACTTGAGGAATCATAATACTTTGTGTTGTACTCCTCTTTGTTGCGTCATTATCAGTCATTTCACTCCTATGTGTCATAATCCTCGTCATCTTACCCATTTTCAGCACAAGAGTCCCCGTAATGTCTCTATTTGATGAGATCCCGATATCCGATCGGGGTATTTTGTTTCATAGCGAAAGGGAGTGTTAGTGTTCTCCATGTAACGGATCTGGAGTAGTGTATTTCTATTGCTGGGTGTTTATTATCTCCCGTAACTATGACAATGCACTCATCCAACATTTCTGCTTCTCCATTACGTGGAATCTCTCTCCGCTACAATATATAGACATATCGATCGTTCCCTCCCCTCTCTCAAATATCGCAGTTCCTCCATTGTACGCGTGTCCTATAGGCGATCTCTCCCTCTCTCTCATCTCTCCCGCCTCATCCCTCTCACTACTCTGAGTTACCTGACCACTGGGGGTCACTCCCATTATCTTTCCTTATTTAACTACTTCCTCTACTTCTTTGTAACTAGCGCTTAATGAATTTTTCCTGATGTATCGAGTCTGAAACATAAATGTTCAGGGTATGACCAGAGTGTGTCTCCTCCTCTCCCTGGTGGGAGTCGTCCTCATTTGGGCTCACGGCAGTGAACCCGCCCACTACAAGTACAGCAAGGAGGCCAATGAGGTTCGTTTTACATCTTCTTTAGCCTCAAAAATATCTCTATTGTCATATGTCAGTCTAGATCGATCGATAATTGTTGCATCTCAGGCGGTATACGAAGAGGAGGAGCATGGCCACATGCACTCGCACGGACATGCCCACGATCACGGACATAGGTAACCTCATTAAAAATTAGGATTACAAAAATAGAAATGAGTATCGCCAAATCTGTGATCGCAGTCTCGAAGGTTAAAAAGCCGTACAATTATGATGAATAAATGGTTTAGCCACGACGAGTTCGATCACGGCCATGCCCACGACCACGGACACACTCACGAGGCGCACGGACACGCGTAAGTGGAGATTGATCTTTGATCTTTGATCTCTGATCTCTGATCCTTGAACACTTGGCCATGTTACTTGTTCTTTGCTCATACAGCACGTGTATCGTTTCTGCGAAGGCGTATTAGGATTCTGAAGGACAATGAATGGACAAAGGAGAAAAGTATTTTGTTCTTCATTTTAAAATTGAAATATACTTGCAGTCATGCCCACCACGGTCACGCTCATGAGGGTGGCGAGTGCCCGTACGCAAAGGCCGCCAGAGAGGAGGCTGCTGCACTCAAGTAGTTTATTTATTTATTTTATTATTTAAAAAAATCGAAATCAAAATATTTCCATTTTGCAGGAAGAAGGCAGCTGCTCCCCCCACTCTCGCTCACGGAGGCGACCAGTTCACTGGGTGAGCTAATCAATCACCTTTATCCCTTACTGGATCCATCGATGACGTCATTTTCCAGATTCCTCTCCTTCCTCAACTGCCCCCACACTCGTCTGTGGGTGTACGCTCTCGGTTCGACACTTCTCATCTCGATTGCTCCCTTCCTCATCCTCTTCTTCATTCCCATCACGGCCAACACTGCCGAGTCCGGACCCCTCCTCAAGGTTTGCGAATTTCCTATTTACTTTCCCTTTTCCAATACGTTGCCAAGAATTGATTGTTCCAGATTATTATCTAGCACGTTCAGTGCTTCAATTGTTCCAACTTCTAATATGAAGTCTATATGTTAATTCCCAAATTCATTTTCTCAGGTGCTTCTCGCATTCGGATCCGGAGGTCTCCTCGGAGATGCCTTCCTCCATCTGATCCCTCACGCCACTCCCGCTGGTATGATTTATGAAGTCACTCGTCGATTGACGATCAGAGTGTGAGTACCGTAATCTCCCTCCTTCAGGCGACGGTCATGGTCACTCGCACGCAGCGCACGGCCACTCCCACGGAGAGGGAGGACACGCACACGATATGAGCGTGGGAGGAGGAGTTCTCGCTGGTGAGTTATGACAGAATAAAGTGACAAACCCTCTTCTTTCATTTCTTGGATCAGAGACAAGCATGGATAAATTGATGATTGGACGAGAAAGATACCTCAAAAACATTCCCATTTATTACATTTAGTTGAAGGGATAAAGGATAGAGAAATGGATGTTTCGAAATCCAAAAGATGCATGCTATCACCCTTCTTGTTCTCTCACTGGCAATGCTCAGAACAACAACATTAACATTCTCAAATATGACGGAAATCGCTCAGTTTTCACTCATATTTGTACAGGTATCCTCGTGTTCTTCCTTGTGGAGAAGTTTGTTCGCATCGTGAGAGGGGAGAGCGGTCACGGCCACTCCCACGGACACTCCCATGGAGGAAAGAAGGACAAGCAGAGTGATGATGAGAGCGAGAAGAAGACTGATAAGGTGAGTTTTATCTTTATTTTCTAATGTTAAAAATAACAATAAATAAATAGAATATTTCAGAAGGAGAAGAAGGACGAGAAGAAGTGTGTGGAGAAGAAGGAGGAGAACATCAAGGTACATGACCATTCTAGACTTACAAAATAAAACGAATGCATTGATAGGTAGAAAGACAGAGACCAGTGAATGAAGTATGTTACCGTCGTAGCCCCTGTCCGGGAAAGTTAACCTCTATGCTATCCATTTCATTCTCTGTCTGTGATTGTCCATATCTCGTTGACACTTCAACGGTTTCTGACTGGCAGTTTTTTTGCTAGAACAGTTGAAAAATGACTAGAAACCGAAGAAGATTTCACTTAAATCCATTCCTTCTGGTGCCACCCATCCCTAGTGTTCCGACTTCCATCGTTCCTTAAGTAATGACTGCTCGCAGGTGGCTGCATACCTCAATCTGGTCGCTGATTTCGCCCACAACTTCACCGACGGACTCGCCATCGGAGCCTCCTTCCTCGCTGGTAATAATTACAAAAATAAGGACACAAACGTTGGACACAAAATTTCGCTACGTAATGAGGAAAAAAAGAGAAATAGTTTAAGTTTCGCGAGTTGTCCGTGGGTTCAGCAAATTTTCGAAAATTTCGTGGGGTGCCCCGCATTCAGATGAATCAAGCGGGGACATAGCCCAACAGTGGAAATATCTTCACAATCTGCATACTATCCATCATGCGAATGCACACAAGTAATAGTTTATTTAATTAAAAATAAAATAAATCTCAGGATCAACGATCGGATTCGTGACGATGATCACAGTGCTCGTGCACGAGGTTCCCCATGAGATTGGAGATTTTGCCATCCTCATCCAGTCGGGATACACCAGGAGAAAGGTCCGAACCTTCATCTACATTATTCTATTCTGACAATAGCGTGGGAAATTGTCAGAATCATATACTTTTTTTTAAAAAGCCTTTCTTTCTTCAACCTCTTGGCGAGTGTGGTTCTGGAAGGAGGGGGAGTCCATGTTGTATTTATATGGAATAACAATAATAATTCTCAGGCGATGGGCATGCAGTTGGTGACAGCTGCGGGCGCCATGTCCGGCTGCGTGCTGTCCCTTCTGAGCGCGGACGGAAGTCTGTCCGACGCAGCTGCCTCTTCGGCCATCCTTCCCTTCACTGCCGGTATCGTTTCAGTTTGCGATTCGATTACCGTAATCATGACTAAATTGTAGCTGGAAAAATATTATCATTCTATTGGGCTGTAAAACACCACTTCCTTGATACTATTTTCCATTTGTACATCTTACATTTAGCTCTTGTTAGGGAGAGGAAACAGTAAGTGATCTTATATATGTCATTGCAGGTGGTTTCATCTACATTGCCACTGTCTCGGTCATTCCGGAGCTGCTGGAGAACTCGAATGTGTGGCAGACGATGAAGGAAGTGGTCGCCCTTCTACTGGGCATCTTCCTTATGTATCTAATCGCCATCTATGAGTAGACTACCCCCTCTCACTCCCATCCCCACACTCTCTTGTCGTGTCTTGAACTGACGAGTGATGATGTGAGAACTGTATCGTATCTAGTCTCCCATCCATTGATTGGTTACTTTATCGATTGATCACGATTGATTAACTGTATCCTGTCTAGTCCCAGCTTGTCTATCCATCGATTGATTACCATGCTTGAGCTGTGATCCTCTACGAGCATTTTAACTCTATACCACCCAAATATATGAATTGATGCCACCCCATCCTTCGCATTGTAATTTGTTGCTTGTTTTCCAGTCTTCTTGTTTTCGTACAATTGTAAATTATTTTTGTTTTGGAAGCTAATTTGTCGCACTGTCCCGTGGGTAAAATGGTTGAATGGTAACTGGTGTTGTTGAAGAGAAATGTGCGTGGTCTTGAGTGGAAAGTTCTCCAGTTGTACTTGCGATCTGGAGTGAGATACAGTAGTTGACGTGATATCGATTGAAGGAGCGATGAATAGTTTCTTCTCCAAGAAGACTGCTGCCGGGTCGGATGATGCTGCAGCAGCAAAGAGAGCTGCGAGGGCTGAGCACGAGCCATGGGTCGAGAAGTATCGTCCGAAGAGAGTCGACCAGATCGTATTCCAGGTAAGGAAATGGATAGGAAATGTACATCCGTAACTGGTCAACTCTCTCGTACTTCTTATGTACATTATCTGACTGAATAAATGATGAATGAATGGAGAAACAAGTTGCATCTGGAATGGAGCAATTGTTTCAACTGCAAAATCCCTCTCCATTTCAGTCCGAAGTGGTCTCAGTGCTGCAGAAGGTGCTGGAGGGAGCAGATGTAAGCTAAATTCGTCTTTATTTTCGTCGATTTCCTCGAATTTACAATCTTGGATCGGCTTCTCAACTGTTCGATTCAGCTGCCCAATATCCTCTTCTACGGTCCGCCCGGCACGGGAAAGACCACGGCGGCCCTCGCCCTCTGCAGGTACGGTAGATTGTGGTGTGCATCGGATACGGTAGCCGCCGTTTTGTTGCAGACAGTTGTTCAAGACGACGGATGTGATCAAGGACCGCGTGCTGGAGATGAATGCGTCGGACGAGCGAGGCATCCAGATCGTCAGAACGAGGGTAAGTTTTTTAAAATTAAAATAATTATTTATAAATAAAAAAAATAAAACAAAATTAAATTACAGATCAAGGACTTTGCGCACCGTGCAGTGAGCGGCTCGTCCGTTGGCGGTATTGCTGCAGGACTCAAGGTACGGTAGAATATCGATTAGCTACCTTCTAATTGGGGGGATTTCGCAATGATCTCTTGTCGGTCGGAGAAGCGAGAGATCAGGGGGTGGGAGACAGTCGAAGGATTGCTCCACATTTTGCATTGTATCTCGCCAGTCAGAGGAAGCGAGAGAGTGGGATGAAACGAGAGAGTCAGATCGTGTATCCGATCATTCGTAACCGACCTATTCGACAGATCATCATTCTGGACGAGGCTGACGCGATGACTGGAGCGGCACAGGCTGCACTGAGAAGAACCATGGAGAAGTACTCGAAGAACACGCGGTGAGAGAATTTGGATTGGTCTTTGATCTTTGATCTTTGAGTGCTCTGATGAAAAACAGTTTATTTATCTCATTCAGTTTCTTCCTCATCTGCAACTACGTCTCCCGCATCATCGACCCGCTGACGTCGAGATGCGCCAAGTTCCGATTCAAGCCCCTCCCCATGGACTGCCAGGTGGGTAATGTCATTGTCAATGGTAAATTGAAATGACAATGTCATTCGTATGAATTGACATTGTCATTCACCAATTTCCCCTCGCAGGTGGAGCGACTGGAGATGATCTGCGAGACGGAGGGAGTGACGTCGGAGAGGGAGGCACTTGAGAAGCTGGTGCAGGAGAGCGAGGGCGATCTCAGAAAGAGCATCACTACGCTGCAGGTACGGTAGATGATCTGGGGTACTGTATTATCGAATATTTGACGGGAATTTCAGTTTATTTAATTTAAATACGCTCGAGATGTGGTAAAGAAGTTGGTGCTTTAACATCGACTTGTTTAGGAAAGCTTTAATTTAATATATTTCACAGCGCTGCAGGTATTGCAGAAAAGCTAGGGAATAGAATTATCGATTAATTGAGAGGATCCTAAATTAAAAATTAAAACTAAATTATTCAGGCGATCGCATCCGCCACAAAACGTGTGACGATGGACGATCTGTCCAATTCGAGTGGACGAATTCCGGAGAAGGCCATCGACGCATATCTGAATGCGATCAAGAGTCTCGACGATGCACAGATCCTCGCCGGAGTGGAGGTACGGTAACTACAATATCCTTGTAGATCTTGAGATACTGTATCGATTGGTTGCTAGGCTACAGTATCCCTACAGGTCTTCGGGTTACGGTATCGATTGGCTCCTGAAGGAAGGCTACAGTATCCCTCTGCAGGTGTTCCGTCGCGAGGGCTTCAGCGTGGATCAGCTGATGCATCAGCTGTACGAGAAACTGGTGAAGGACGAGGGATTCACGGATAGACAGAAGGCTGTCATCTTCGAGAAAATTGCTGTGAGTTGAAGCGTATTCAATTTTATATTGAGTCAGTTTTGACGCTTTTCTTTTGTCATTGCTGTGATAAATTTTATTAGAGATTTTTAAATATTAGTAAATATCACAACAATATGAATTGATCAGGTGGCTGAGTATCGACTGAAGGACGGAGGAAGTGAGCAGCTCCAATTGCTGAATTTGACCTACTGCTTGCTCGATCAATTCAAGGCCGTCGCCGTCAATTGAATCAATCGATAATCACACCCATCCCCTCACCTATATCATATCTTATCAATGTTACGGTATTCAACTATCGATGATATCTCATTCCTCCCACCCAATGGTCTCACCTTTTTTTATCCATTACAATCGTAACTTTGTAACTTGTACATGCTTTATGACCGGAATACATGATTGTAGAAATAATGGTGGCCAAATCTGCACTCATAATGCAAAGAGCAGGAAAACACGTTATGAAGTCCGAGTGTTCTCTAGAAGCCGCAAATGTTCTTTAAGTACAAGTATTTATATTAATTTTCAGATAATTTTGTCTGATACAGACAGGTGTAGACAATGACTAGAATATCTAGTGGATATGACTCGACATTCCAAAGTAGATCACAGATCATTCGACTCGAGAAGAGGTGACGTAGAAGTGTTGAAGACGTTGGCGTATAAATAGATGGAGCTCAATCGATTGATGGGTGGATTTATTTCCCCGATTTGCTCACTTGTTCCATAGAATCATCGGCTTTCTCGTCCTCCTGCCTGGAATTCATCATACAACGTGTTAATTGATTAATTAATTATCGATTAGTAGACAGTTAGTTGGTTAGTTATTAATCAAAACACTTTCAAGGTTCTGCAATAATTTATCGTGTCTTTAGCACCCACAAGGAAAGCAATGGATACGGTACCTAGGAGAGCGGTGAACATTGGAAATAAGTTAGAAAAAAAGAGCAGTGCTCGATAGCACCGATGGCACGGCGAATTCACTTGGACGAATGATACGGTAAGGCTAGAGGCTACGTTGTGTGGTGAGATGGTGCGGGCATACGGTAGTGAGTGAAGGGATACGGTAGTGCTACTGTATCTCACATGTCGTTAGAGTTTCTGAGATATTCTCGGGGAAGCGCCTTGGTGCCGGTTTCGCGAGATCGATTGGTGGCCGCTTCCACAGCGTCGATAAGAAGTCCCTGAATATCGATTGCTTACTGTATCCTGGGGATTCGTTACCTTGAGCCCGCCACTCTCCAACTTGTGCATACCGTAGACGGAAGAACCCGCGGGCGACTGGACGTCATCCTGAACGAAACTGCCTTTTCACTCAGAACTTTCTATTTTAGGGCATTTAGAATGAAGAATCCGTCTCTTCATTCCTCTCACCACTCCGAATAGTGAAATAGATCATTCTGACAGCCCTACTGATTTTCCTCAGGAATTAGTGGTAGAAATAAACATGGCGCGCCAACCTTCAACTTGGCGGGATGCTCGCCGGTCTCGAGGGCCATCTTGGCGGCGCCGAGTAACGTGTGGCAGGCTAGCTTGACGGCCAGATCCCGGGGAAGGCCCGCCTTGACTCCTCCATCGGCCAGACCCTCGATTACTGCGAACATCTGTAGGGAAGGAGGGATTAATTGCAAATTGAAGAGTTCGATCTCGATTTTGAGCGGATTCGCGGCTTCGAGATGTATGATTGAATGACGAATCCTATCCACGAACTGACTGAAGAGTCAGCGTTGCCTTCATTATTCTCAAAATGCATTGAAATCGTACATAGCTGGGTCCGGATCCGGATAGGCCGGTCACGGGGTCGATGTAGGCTTCGGGAACTTCGACTGCGAAGCCGACGGTGGAGAGAAGTTCTTTGACGATCTGAAGGATGAAGAATTTAGGATGTCCTTTTTTCAGATTCCTTCTGTTTCAAAGAATTCCATCCTTATCATTCAAAGTAGAGTGCTGGAGTGTGCAAAATTTTTCGAACTCTCATGTCACAATGCCCTCTCGCGCTGATCATAGAAACCGAGAGACATTGCTAAATGAGAGATCGAAAAATGTTTTGTACACCCCAGCTACAGTGAGTCTATTCTGAATCGTTGAAGGGCAATACCAAAGAACCTCTAGAGTATCACTAACAATTAGTGAGCTGGTTTGCTCATCCTAATCATCAACTGGATTGAAGAGACAAGTGTCATAATGACGCAATTCTTTCTATTTTCGGCTTTGCTTTCATGGTCAAAGTGCGCGAGACGCGACAATGATCAAGCGAATTCAGCAAAACACTCTGATCATTGAAGGTTGTTTATGGTGCGTTTATCGTCGCCGCTCCCCCTGCGAGAGGGGTCAGAATGACTGCGCTAGAGTTGTCTGGCGACGACGAATGAGGGGTCAAATCGACGTTCTAGGGGGGTCTGGGAGGCCGATTTGAGGGGTCTAGCGACGACGAATGAGGTGGATGAGGAGGAGAGGAGGGAGAGAAGAGGCGAGAAATGCTTTTTACCCCTCATTCGTCGTCGCCAGACCCCCTAGCGCAGTCATTCTGACCCCTCTCGCAGGGGGAGCGGCGACGATAAACGCACCATTAGCGGGATCAATCCAATCGTCTCTTCACTTTGTCCTATCTATCGTCAAACGAGAGACAATTGCGAAATTATAGAGATAGAGTATCCATTTTTGGAATGAATGGTCAATAGATAGTTTACGGTCAACAATAAACACAACTCACGTCAGAGTCGCTCTCCTTACAGGCAGATCCCATCGAGAAGGCCGATGCTCCTGATTATTGATTACTTTTCAAATTTCTACGGACAGTATCTTCCACTATCATTACTTCCAGAAATGTTGACACAAAACAACGTATTACATGCAATAGGGACGGTAATACCGATACCGAACCACCAACGACATTCTACTTCTTCATACCTGCTCTGACAACAGCAGGAGTATTCGGCATCACTCGCACTACTCGGCACTTGGGAGGAAGAAGCTGCAATCGATATTCGATATCTGATCTGACCGTACTCGTCATAATCAAAATTTAAAATTACTCACTGATTCTATATTTCTGATTGTGATTCCGAGCGCGATTGAAACGAGAAGTTGATCGCGAGAGAAGGAGGGAGCGATTTCCGATGTTACCTGAAATTCATTCTCAACGAGCATTGCATTTCTATCAAGATTAGATGATCGTAATGCAGATTGTCATGAAATATGACATAGAACTCCTTCACAGGTTTACGTAGAATATCTAAAGATACAAATTCTTCAATCTTTCTGTCTCTTCAAATTAATTCTCCATTCATTCTCACCTTGCTGACATGGGGCGGCTTCACAGCCAGAAAGACCACATCGGATTTGTGCGTGACCTCGGTGTTCTCATGTGTTGTGTGCAGTCCCATCGCCTGAATCGACCGGATGATCTTTGGTCTTTTATCTTTGATCTCGCCTTGCATTGATCCAACAACTCCACATCCTGCCTTGGTGAGCTGGCGATGATGTTTTCGGGTGCAATGCGGCCTGAAATTTTTCTCTGACCCTCTCAATTTCCCTTGATCACTAGCTTTCTCTAGCCTGTGATAGTGCACGTGAAAGGGAGAGTGCTCCGGGTCCACAGTCTGGTCAGTATACTACAGATAAGGGCAGGAGTGTTTACGCGTCCCTCGGTCACCCTAATAATCCCCCTTTTCCTCAATTCCATCCTTGGATCGCCCCCTTCGACCAATCAATGGGAATGCTGCCGAAATTGAGACAAAAAGCTGAGAGAGATGAATGAATGAATGAAGTGTGTCTATAAGGGAAAGGGGAAGGGATAGCGACTAGTTTGGAGATTGAATGGATCAAGAGAAGGGGAGAGGAGGAGGAGGCAAGTGTCAAGAATGGACCAGGAATGGGCAGATTTCGGCCTGCTATTATCTAGAAGGGCAGTTACAGGAACTGTGAGCTGGATCTACCGTTTAGGAGTGCCCGGTATGAATCATTATTGCTGATGTTTGGGGGTGGACAGGTAGGGAGGGGATTTAAGGGTGAAACTGACCAGAGTTGATAAGTCCTCTGGCAAGGGCTTGGGCCATCTTGCCGGCTCCGATGAATCCGATCCTCATCTTGGTGTGTAGTAGACTGGTCGAGTGAGAGTGATACCCTCTCTTCCCTCTCTCTTCCCTTTTCTATCTTATCATCGATACGTCCTTATCCCTCCGCCCTCTCCCCCTTCCTCTTGATTAGATCGTACTTACTGCCGAGCTGAGAGATAGAGATACTTTGATCCCTATGGCGGATTGTAAATGGCATTGCACAGGGACTCGACACTGGGAATTGCCAAATCGCATTCAATCTGGAAGATTTCGAATGTTCCACTGATACATACTACAGTCGTAGACACATTTGACAATGGCAAAAGATCACGGCAGAATCCCGTCTCCATGTGACAGTATTACGACAGTCGGACTGATTGCGACTGATAGTGCGAAACGGACACTAATTTCTTATCAACCCGGGGCTAATATTTGCGTTTCTGTACTACAATACGATTATTGATACCTACCCCCACGATACCCTATTTCCATTTCAATTCAATTCAATTCAATTCAATTCAGTTCAATTCAATATATATTATGTTACGATCATTTTGTCATGAGAATATGGCATAGAAACGGAGATCCGTCGATTTAATCGAATAGCCCTTGAATTTTGCAGTTGGCCATTTCCCTGTGGCTGCAGCTAATGCTCTGCACTGATTTATGCCACTCTTTGTGGTTATTTATTCCTGTTCTTGCTCAGTTGAAAGTTCGCGTTCTCTCGCTCCGTCGCAAAGTCCCAAGAGGAAATGTGACAGAAAAAGTGGGGGAAGGAACAAAGGGAAGAGGAAGGGGGACTAATCAGACCAAGATCTTGTTCACAATAAAGTCGCCGAGAGAGGTAGATCAAGCAGAAACATCTGCGTCCATCTCGTGGTTTGCTCAACTTTCAACAAAACTCTCAAAGTCATCATTCTTTCTTCAGTTCAATGAAAAAACGAATGGGTGCTAATTTCCTAGGCGTAGATGAATGGATTCCCTCTGCTCTCCATCTATCAGTTCCACTCAATCTATCACTGAACCACCCACCATCTGCACTAGATACTCTCTTTCTTTGAGTTCGCATAGGGTTTAGACAGGGGCCTTCCTCCTCCTTCCGGTACATGTCTTTGCTTTCCTTCTTTCGATTACATAGACGTAATACTTCCGTCGAACACTATCATACCATGGTGATTTCCTATATTTTCTTGACTATGTATGGTGGTTCCTCATAAGTGATTGATAGTTTGGATCCCTTCTCAGTAGCACCATTTCACCCTCAGTGTTGCACCCGTTGAATTGTCATGTCTTCTCTCCCTCCTCTCATTCTGGATGACTTCCCTCCATTCCATTCCGTTCCCTGATTCATTCTCCATCCCTCCTCCCCTCTTCCGCCCTCCCCTCCCCCTCCCTCTCCTGCTAACCTCTTCTGACCAGAGCCACTCCCGCATATTAGCATCATCGCATGCCCTATTGAACTGCCTCCCCGCCTCCCTTCTCTTTCTCCCCTCTATCCCTCCCCTCATTCCCGATTTAGTCTCATTCACTGCCCTCCCCTCCAACTTCTCCACTTCAGATGCCATACCGTAGTGACTGAGTCAATCGATACGAGCTGAAGATGGTGGCCTCCCACTCCATTCTGTTCATTCTCTGCACTGTTGTGAGTCATTGTTCTTCGTCTTTCGATCGGAATTTCTGTTATCGAAAGAGGACGAAATCGCATCTTTTTGAGATCATCTGGGTTTTGATAAGATCACACAATGTGGAAATGAATCATCACTTTGCAGTTGCATTACATCTCCCCACGACCAAGTAATCTACAATGTCTCGGTAAGTTGAACTGTGAAATAGAGATGCTCTTTGTTTGTAATTGTTATATGAAGTGGTAATGTAGATCTCGTGGTATACAACACACGTAGCTTGTGAGATGAAGGAACCATTCTGTTGACACACTGCAACATTTTCATCGAAAGTCCGTCCAGATGTTCGGATAAAGGCGCATTTCTCAATCGTTAGTGCATTTTTTTGCAGAGAATTTGGAGCCAGTGAGCAGAGGAACGATGGGAGGAAGCAGAATGAAGAGATACGCTATCGAAGGTGAATATTGCAAATCAGAAAAGAGAGTTAGTTCCTTTGTTGGGAATGGATTTTCCAAAAGTCTCCCCATTCCGCTTACTCTCTCCAAGGATCTCGGGAAACCCTCTGTTCGCCATTTCCGAATAAATAATCCCAATAAGAAAATATCTTTTGTGAGGGATGTAATGATCTGGAAGTGCGCTCGACCAATCCGAACAAGAGTTGAGGATAATGAGATTCAGGCTCGTTCTGGGGGCTGCACAATTTGACCTACAAGATTAGCCGGTACTCCTCCAAAATGAGTAGGAACAATCTGGAAAAGACCATCAGGAGGGCGTTCGATGTAAGTTTTCAACAATTTATATATCTTTATCGCAACTTTTAATGATTGGTACGCAGACAATAATAACGGTATTTTGATGAAGAATGCATAGTTTTGTCATTCTCAGCATTTGATCTCTCATAAATATGATTGCTTTAATGAAAAAAAATTCAGGTATGGCAAGAACGAACGAATCTCGAGTTCACATTCAAGAGGACTGGAGTGACACACATAACCATTGCCTTTTTCGAGAAAGCTCACGGAGATGGGGAGAACTTTGACGGGCCCGGTACGAAGATTCCTAATTCTATAGCTTCGAGAACTTTTAAACTAGGCCAAAATAAGTACCCTGTCGTTTATTTCAGCCAATTTTGATTGGGTTCCTTCTTCCATCTGATTCTGATTATTTCAGGAGGAGTTCTCGCCCACGCATTCTTTCCTCGCTATGGAGGAGATGTTCACTTTGATGATTCCGAGCCATGGGCACCCTTCAAGGGAAGTGAGTCAATCAATGAATCTATTTATCATTGCAGTTCCTAGATGAGGATTGGGAAGTACATAGGTTTCGCAATTATTACGATCTCATTTCTTTTTTCCTCTTTCTTATTCATCCCCGAAACACAAAAACCGTCCATTTTGTTCTCAGTTATGACTCTTACAAAGAGAAATCGTCCATCCTCTCCCCCCCCCCTCTTCCCCGGGGGTGGGAGAAAGACAAAGAAGAAAAAAAGAGATGAGAAGATAGGCGGAAAGAAGAGGAACGCCATGCATTTTTATGCGCCCGGGCAATGGTCAAAAAAAGAGGAAAACGAGCGTGTCCTCTGAATGGATAATGAAATAGGATTGATACGGGGGAATAGGATCTATTTTTGGGAACAACTTCCCAAAATCAACAAAACAGGAGTGCAAAGGAGGAACGATTGCGGTTTAAAAATGTGACGAGAAAATTGTCCACGGGAAGCACGATTCTATAAATACAATTATATTATTTTATTCCAGTCGATGGAACAGTCGACTTGTACATGGTGGCCACTCACGAGATTGGACACGCTCTGGGACTGAAGGTGATCTTTGATCTCTGATCTTCCGATTGATCTTTGATCTCTATCTCAGCACTCATCCGACCCTCTCGCAATCATGGCAGAATACTATCAAGAGTACACGGGTAATCGAATTCATCTACATCAAGGTACGGGATTCTCGAGAATTTTTTCTTCTAGGATGATTCATAACTTCCCTGTGATATGAGCAATACATGAAAGAGAGAAGTCTCAGAGATTTATCTCATACTTCAATCTATTTCATTATCGAGGAATGGGGAGATTTCAACACTGAGTTCAAGTATTACAGGCGATAAGTCTCTCTTGAGCACGAAAAATGACAATGAACCTAAGGCATGTGTCCGGAAAATAACAGAACCTAAGTCAGCCTAAGTCATGAGCCTGAAAAATAACAGGTCATGAGCCAAGGGCATGTGTCTTGAAAATTACGAGTCATGTGCCTAAGGCACGTGCCTTGAAAATTACAGGTCATTAGCCTAATTGTAGGAGCTATGAGCAATAAAAATTGCCCATTTTTCAGACGACATCCTCGCAATGTCGATGATCTACAAGAGACGTAACGAATCATCCACTCCTTCTCCCCCAGTTCACTCTCCGTACATCCCTTCCAAACCCATCCACTCTCCGACATATCCGACGACCCCGACTAAGCCCATCCACACTGCCGTCTCCACTAAGATGGAGCCCGATATCTGCCGAAATCCGTCCCTTGATGCAATTACGCAACTTGGCAATGGAACACTCTACGCCTTCAAGGGTGTGTTTAGATTCTAGAATGAATATTTTTATTCAACTCTGGACTTCGAATCCCTTAACGTTGCCGTTAACGTCAGCGCAAAGGGATACGAAGTCTACATATGAATTTTTTTCTCAATAATAAGTCTATTCTTAGATGAATGGTTCTGGAAACTGCGTGAGGAAGGAGGCATCGTTGATGGAGCAAAATTGATAGAGGAATACTGGCCATTCGAGAGCCACATTGATGGTATTTTGAAGGATACTGAAGACGATTTGTATGTGTTCAAGGTTGGTATTATCTTTATATTTTTTCTATAATTTTTTTTTGAATTTCAGGGTGAAAGATACTGGTTGCTGAATCGTCACGGGAAGCTTGTTAGAGGCTATCCAGCAGCAATAAGTCGTGTAAGAGTTGGTCTGATTCTCTCTATTCCGCATGTCTCTATCTCTCTTTCTATCTGACCGTCTAAAAAGCGTGATCAAGCGCTAAATTGTTCAAAAATGATACAGTTGAAGGGCCTATCCGACACGCCGGATAACCTGGACGCTGTAGTGTTGTTTCATGGAAACAATCAGAACTACTTCTTCAAGAAGGTTCGTCGTCGATCGATATTCCCAGTCAATAAAAAAATCTCAGGACAAATACTGGCCATACAACAGGCATGGAATGCCCCGGCACTGGCCGAAAAACATCAAGGAAATCTTCAAGGCAAGCCTCTAGTCTCGGTGTCAGATTGAATCATGCTTTTTGCTTGATCTAGTCGCTCTGACCGATGAAAGATCAATGAAGAGACTAGATTCTTCACTCCACCAGCCCTCATCTGATCTCATCAATTACACTTTTTATAGGATGGCTCTCAAGTCAATCGGATAGACGCCGCGCTCATTTATGAAATGGGCTACAAAAATTTCCAAACCTTCCTCTTCGTTGGTACCCAGTACTACAGGATCATCGGCAGGGAGTAATCTTTTATTTATTTCTATGAGAATGAAGGGTGCAAGCAAGTTATTACTTGACGTACTTGTTGATCTGCAGGAGAATGCACGCGGCCGAAGGCTATCCCCGTTCGACAGGCGACTACTGGTTCGGTTGTGACGGGCAGAGACATCCCTACAAGTGATCGATAATCAACTCCCCCCTCTGATCTCATTCTCGTCGTATCCTTCATTTGTTTCTTTCTCTCTGCTAAGCATAGACACTTCGATAAAGTCGGTTATCTGCCTTGATCTTGGCTCCGCCCCCTTTCTCCTGGTTCTTCTCTCTTCTCGATCTGAAATCATTCTCAAGATGAGATTCCTTCTTGTCCTCTCCTCTCTCTTTCTCGTCTCTCAATCCATTCTCAATGGTCATGCGGATGAATGGAATAAGTACGCCCATCTCGTCAAGGTACTGTAGTTATCGATTAATCCACATTCCTTCTCGTTATTGATATCCTCAGAACTGTTATGTTTCTCCCAACTCTCATCTTAGCATAGTTTAATTCTCTCAAAGTGCTTAGTTTCCACTCTTGAATGACTTATCCTAGATCCTCTCTCGTTCCTCTGCCGATTCTCCTGCTCAAGCCTGCACCGGAACCATCCTCTCTACCGGTCTCGTACTTACCGGAGCCGACTGCGTGATGCAAGGAGGCAAGAGGTACCGTTCCCCTACCGTACCTGGATACCGTAACCCTTCCATATCCCGCAGGGTCTCCGAGATCATGGTGCTGGTTCCCCGTGCTCCGAAGCCGGCTCTTCGCAAGAAAGCCACGATCGCTGCAGTGAATGGCACTCTTGCCTATCTCAGACTGGTCCATCCCATGAGAACTGTGGAGGTAAGCGATTTGTCAATCTATTTTTTTGTATGGGCACTTTGTTTGGAAGGTATTGGGCAAACTATGATTCAGTTCATGCACGCGCTTATTGTAACATAGCCAATAATTTTGAAAAACGACTAGTCGATCGTTGGCTCGTCAAACCGCTAATAAGCCACCTTATCTTGGCCTGGGGTGGCAGATCCCACCTTGTTAGCGAGGAAAATCACCTTTACCTTTATATCTGCAGCTCTGCCCCGGTTTCATCGCATCGGATCTTCGCATAGCTCGTCTGTCCATTACTCCCTCACTCACTCGCTCGCCCCTCTCTCCCTTCGATTGGGAAAAGATGGACTCGACCACGTGCAGAGTTGTCGCCTTCCAGAGTGTGGAAAATGGTGAGAACTTCTCTCCTTTCAGAACTGTCAAAGCACCTAACGAATTAAAATGAAACGAATCAAGTCAGCTACACAGAATGAATGTAGGACCTAAGCCACAATCCTGTAAAACAACCGCCTCTATGCTCTTTGACTGGTGAGATACGGGGAATGACGATACGGATTCCTCACTCTGCAATCCTTAGTCTCTTCAATTCCAGTTGATGACTTCCTGTCGACCTCAGCCGTCCAAACTGCCGTTATGAAGGTGGAAGTGGAGAAGGATGCACTGATTGTCAGAAGAGTGGACACTGCCGTGCCCGCGCCTTGCTTTGTTAGTTCATTTATATTGGATTCTAATTCATTCTAATCTTCCCTCTGCCTGCACTCTTGTCGCTTCGACAGATCATCTAATCTCTAATCTCTTTTCTCATTTTTCATTGGTTGGATTGGTTGAGGAGTGATGTGATAATCATCTATCCCCCTCGGCATTTCCCCCGAATCTTCGATATAAATTGATCTTTGATCTTTCAGGAGGATGCTGGAGCGCCGTTCGAGTGCCTAGTCGGAGATCAGTTCATCCAGGTTATTTTTTATAGATTTATTTAAAAATTAAAATAATAATAATAATAACAAAATAAAATCGCAGGTCGGCCTCTTCTCGTCGCTCTTCAGTGCAGATGATGGAAAGGAGCATCGATTCAAGAGGGAAGATAAGGTCAGAAATATAATTTAATGCAAAAGAATAAACAGTAGGAAGAAGATGGAGTAACACTGAAATGAGAGAATCAAAAGAGCGTGAATTGGTGAGATCGATAATCGAGAATTATTGATTTTGAGGAAGTGAAGGATGCTTCTTCTACCACAACTACCACTACTACAACGAAAACTCCTGAGACTGCGCCCAAGAAGGAGGAGGAAAAGGTGAGAGAAGAGAAAAGTGTGAGAAATGGACGATTCTCAATAACAGAGGAGTCTTTCTTCGAAATGAATATTATTTTTAGGCCGATACTGCCACGTCTACTACCACTTCCGAGCCAAATAATGCTTCCGAGAACAAGGAAGAGAAGGTGAGACAAATACCATTGAAGTCAGCTAAGATCAGCAAAACTATTTCTTTTATTGTCTAATCCCCCTGAATACAACATGATAAGAACCTTTATCCCTGATCAAGGGATGTACTTGATAGAAAGGTTCTGTACAAGGAAGAATGTCGATTTTCCCATTATTTTATGATCTGTATTGAACTCCAGGCCGAAACTACGACTACTCCCGAGCCGACCAATGCGCCCAAGAAGGATGATAAGGTGAGAGATTAGTCAGAGATCAAAGATCAATTTCTGACCTGGAGATCAAAGATCAATCTTCCTAGGACACTTTCTCCCGCTGTCTGACTGCTTCGACCCTTCGCTTCTCTCGTCTGGACATTCAATCGGTCGCCTCATTTATCGAGAAATACGATTTCTCCGGATTCGTTAAACTGCATGAGGACTGTGGACTTCTCCAGTAAATTATGGAACTATAATCTGAATAAAGTAGCTTTAAATTGAAGCCTACGTTATTTGTATCACAACAGCTATTCTACAAGGGTAATGTTTCATTGTTCTATGTTCTTGAGAGAGAGAGAGAGAGGCAATACTCGAACAATGAAAACGTGATTGATTGTGAGGCAATAGTTCCATCATTTCTCTAACCATTTCATCAATCGATCGGTCAAGAGGATTACAAACAACAAAAAAAACGACAAGAGGAGGAAAGAAATTGACGACTCTCGGAATTCTGTAACCGGACCAATTGAGTACCCTTCGAAGTACCCTTAGATCTGGAGGTACAGTAACCTTATTTGAACAACACAATAGCTCGTGCAGCATACTACATCATACTTTATTGATTCTTAATACTCATCATAGTCAATTGCACATTTCCCTCTGTGAATCTTGCTTGAACCCTGGAACCACTCGCGACGGAACTGCTTGGCTGATCCCTCGGGAGTTTTTGTCCACATAAGATACAGGAGCGTCGTGTCCTGAACGGGATGTATTATATATCGGAAAGTTGGCGGATGAGATAGTATTTGAATTTCGGTAAGGTACTTGGGTCAGTTCAGAAGAGGTAGATGGGGAAGGTGGATGCGATGGAAGGAGGAGTACCGTACCTCCTTTCCGTAGGTGAAGGGATCACAGGTGATTTCAATCACCGTGCTTTCCCCGACGTCGAGGACTCCGGTAGACGGGTCGAGTGCGAGACCTTTTGCGGTCTTCGCCTCCCATCCAATCCGACCATGGCTGATGTTTGAGATCTGTAGAAACGTGGTTTGAGATACAAGGAGTAAAAAGGAAGTGATCAACCAGAAGAAACTATATATCGGAACGTATGGTAATTCATTGTGGACAGGGTTACCGTACCTCAACTGAGCCGGTACGCGGCACCACGACGAGGTCGTCGTCCTTCAAATAGAAGTTATCATAGTGGAAAAAGGTGGTACGGTACCTCCTCTACTTTGATGGTGCCGGGCTGGGTGGCGATATCTCCGGGAGGAACGGACTGGGCCATGTCGACGACTTGGTGTGAGGAAATGACCGCTGGGCGATGCTTTTATAGCAGGGAATGGGAGGGAAATAAACAACTCAAATGGGGAAATTCGGAGCTTTGTCAGAGGGAATGAAAAGGAAAAATAAGAAATTATGAGATTGCGATTTATCCAATCAGGCCTACACTACCAATACATCAAATCAATTCATCCAAAAAATATGATAAGGTGAGGTCTAGTTAGAGATGAAATATCACTTCCTTAACGAGAGATCAAAGATCAATCTTCTCATTGTCAGGAGAGATTGTATCTGACTTCTTCGACTCATCGTTTCTATCGTCTGGACATCGAATTGGTTGCTCCGAGAAATACGATATCTCCTCGCTTCCTCAGCAATCGTGTATTTTGCTACAATAGAATAATGTAGCTTTCATTGAAAGGTGTTGTTGTGCTATTGGTTCAATGCATCCATGCGACTGGGAATATTTCAATGTCCAACATACAAACTTCTTAGTGTACTTCCCAAGAACTATTCATACAGAGCATACTCATACAGAAAAGAAATGGAGTAGCCCGTCGATTTCGATTGAACACACTAGCCATAGGGGTCACTCTCACTGCTCTCGCTCCCTCTCTCACGGAAGGTCAGTGAGGGGAGGGAGAGGAGAGGTAAGAAAAGTAAGGAGGGGTATTCTCATCCTTCCTCTTACTTCCAATGGTTTCCACTCGTCTTTGCACTCTCAACCTTCTTCGATTCTTTGTCGTTTCTTTATCGACTCTACTGCTCTTCAAACTTCATCGATTGGCTACCGAGGGAGATTCAATTGAACCGAGGTGATCACAATCGATTGAATATTACTCAAGTCGGCAGGTAAATAGAACTGACCTTCTTGCTTGTTCTTTGCATCCTGTTAGGCAAACAACGCCAAAAGCTACTGATGTTCTTGTTTTTAAAACAGGATTTCATTTGCTCCTTTAATTTTTTCAATTCATGCATTCATTTAGCCTCCCATACTCCTCAATCGACCCCGAATCTCCTCCATCTCTCGACTCGGAGACTGCTAAGCTTCTACGATTGCACGAGTTGCTGGCCAGACCACAGGTTTAATCATTTTTTGTCAAAAACCAGAGATCAAAGATCAACTTCAGATCAAATGCGATAAGAAGCTATTAGGAGAGTCTCCAGAAGACTTCTTCCTATGCACCCCGCAAGACTTCAAGCGACGGTAAGACAATTAAAGCAAACAAAGTAAACGGTTAAGGAGTATCCACGTCTGATCCACCGATAATGTCAAATGTTAGCAAATAGCGAGATTCTATTTTCTCTTAAAGCTGTCGATGATAAAAGCTCCTCTTTGTTCAACATGCGAGACAGTATTGGGACTGGAGAGAGTCAGAGGATTCCTGCCCCTTTTCCAGTACAAACTTCACCTCTGGTTTGCTCATCTCGGGATCGGCCGTGTACCGAGGAGATTTCGAGGCTGCAATGCCCATTAACAAATGGACTGCTATCGTACCTCCCGGCGACCAGACTGTTCTTAGACTTGCGGGTATCGATTACCGCAATCTCCATTTATCGATCGATTAGTCTACCGTAATCTCTATTTATCGATCGATTAGTATACCGTAATCTCCATTTATCGATCGATTAGTCTACCGTAATCTCCATTTATCGATCAGCTAATCTACCGCAAAATGCAGGCGAAGTAGATGTCCATCAACTGGAGAATCTCCATCGATGGAAAGAGTGGAGGACGGATGAGTTGCAGAAGTTAATCAATAAAGAGGAGGTGTAACACTACTTCAATCGATAATCACTATCTCATTACAGTACTCACTGGCGATTCTTCACCTATACTCGGGGATGCTTCGACCTACAGAGGATGTCATTAAACGACTGATGAGCGTGAGTTGAGCAAGAATTTATCGATAGGGAGGGAATCTTTCTCTTCAATTTGCACAGCCTCTCGTCTTTTCTGACAGACGAGAGGCGGAATTGAGAGGGTTAGGGTCGATCAGTTCTTGGAAGGCCATTCAGCCACCACAGACGGAACTGGGACGCGAGTGCCGTTGTTCTGAAATATTAATTGCTAAATTAGGTAAATAATTAAAAGATCTGAACACGTCACCATAATACAAAAGATAGGTAAAACAGATGGTTGATGTTTTTTGAAGCTCAGAAACTTCGAAGATGACCGGAAACATACTACAATATTGAATGCAATAGCAGCAGGAATAAGAAGGAGGAGAAGGGCAACGAGGGAACGGAGGGAAATCATCTTGTTGTGACTTCCTCCCTTCCCTTCCCTCAATTTTATAGAGAAGGCTGAATGGCCCACCACACCCTGCTAATGGGGAAAAAGCATAATGGAAAACTGAGAGCAATCTGGTCGTTTCTCCATTCCGCATTGTCTCTCGCTGGTCAGAGAAGGCGAGAGAGCATGCGAAATCGAGAGAGACCGATGATCGCTTCGAGATGACTCATCCAGTTATCACATGCGATGATTGGCTATGGGAAGAAGGATGCACGGGGAATGATTCAGAATCACATTGAGAATCCATAGATAGATCCATTAAGAACCAATTGCGAGGGCGTATGCTAGAATCCCAATATCGCCTCATTATCTGTTTCAGCGTACACTAACCGAACAAACTGATTTCAGAAAATCACATGTTCTTCTCTCCTTCTCATCACTCGAATTCGCAATGGAAACGATGCAGATCTATGGACTTCCACACTCAACTGTCTCTTCTTTGCAAGAAATTTCGCCCTAATCGGAGCCACATCTTCAGGTAGGGCAAATCTATCGATAATCACTCACAGTTACCGTACTCAGGTCTCTGCGGAAGGACGCCCCTCTCGTGCGAATACCGTATCTCGCTCACCTTTATTGATCCGATCACCGACCACCATCTCCCGCCTCCCTTCAATCTGGGTGAGCCGCCTACCGCACTATCGATTATCGATTACCTACAGTATCCCTACAGGTTCGCCCCTTGAGGAACGACACCGTATGCTACGGTACCTCTCATATCATCATGTTCCTTGCTCTAATCTCATCTCGCCTCCATCCATCCCTCCATTCTGCGCTGATTCTGTGGATTCAACAACAAGAGCGCTCCTTCTGACGTGAGAAATATTTTGGTTGATAATCGATAAATTAATCATTGCAGATACCGCAATCTCTCAACACTTCCGTCGATTGAACCACTCAGTTCTACGCGCTTCACCGTTGTTTCACCGCACAATTTGTGAGATCAAAGATCAACTTCGAGTAAAGATAAAAATGTCAGATCCGACACAGTAAGTCATCTTCAATTGGGAGTTTCTCCGAATGGATCGAAGACCAGTGCGGATGGAAAATGGAGAATGGAATCAATCGATAAGGTCCTCGATAGAGGTACGGTAATCTAATCGACACCAATCAACTGTCATTTTTACAGTAATTGTGCCATCGCTTCTCCTTATCGATTTGGATGGTATTGAATGGAGTATCTTGGAAGACATCGTTGATTTGTTGCTTGCAAAGAAGATCAAGCACATATCGATTAGTGCTAGGTAGATCATATACCGTATCCCATGTTTAATCGTTGTTTTCAAGGCTCTTAGTAGAAGAAGACGATATAATAAGGAGGTTCTTCTCGTCTATTCGTCGACTTATCCTCTCCAAATATTCGATCAGTCATTACTCACATGATTTCTCACACCTTCAATTAGTGATCGGTTCATAAACAGGGAATTAAAACATCGTACTTTATCAATCTTCCACACAACTCATCAAGCAATGGTGAATGATACGTGAATGTGGGGGAAATTGAGCTTCATACTGAAGCCCAATCAAATTCTGAGAACAATAACAAGAACATAACGTTTATAAAATATGAAATAGCTAAACGCGTATCCTCAACTTATCCTCACTTTCATATTCCTCTTCATCGGATCATTCCTCATCTTCACTTGTCAATCGCTTCAACCTCTGTTATCCCTTCTGTTTGTAATACAATGGAATGAATGAAAATGGTTTATGCTGAGATTGATATGGAGCGTACAACCAGTACAGAGATCGATAATGACGTCATCAGAGGACGATCTTACATAACAGTGATGGGAGTGTAGAACTTGACACGGGCATTGATCATCATGTTCTTGTACACCTGAAGCCAGATTATCGATTGGATCAGATTCCCCCCCCCCTCCGTATACTGTAAAGATGTCAGAGGAGCAGGCAAAAGACTGATGGAGGCTGATGGAATTGACCCAACGACCTTCTGTCCATGGATGGGCTGTGGCCATGCATATTTTACAATACCTCATTAGCGATATTCTTCCACTGTCCTCTGGTGGCGAGAGGTGCGTTGCCCACGCGTACCATACCCTTCTGAAAGGGGTTCGATGGAGAGGTCAAGGGGGTAAGATAGCTTACGAATCTGTAGGGAGTGCCCGAGTTGACCTCGGCGACTGTTCTCAGGAAAGTCACTGCTCCAAATTCGGGAACGTACGAACCGATCAGCATCTGCTGAGGAATGTCTCTGAAAGAATTTCAATTTTTTGGTGTTTCGAAATCTATGAATCATCCAATATGTCGAGAAAATCTGGCTCTCAGCGTGACGTGTCTGACTCTTTCTTCCACGTACTCCAACGAATGAAAAAAGGGTTTTTCACTCTGGCAGCCCTATCAAGTAGCACTGATCTCGACCTGATGACGATGTCTTCGGGAGTGTATCCAGATAGGGCGTACTGCACGCCGAATGCCTGCACTCGGAGAGTGTTCAGGGCCTTGAGGATCTGAAGAGGGGTACGGTAGGATACACTCTTCAACTACTGTAGGATACAGTATACACTTACCGCGTTGTCCAAGTCGTTCTGAATGCGTCTATTCGCATCGGCCAGCGAGGCACTCTGTCCAGAATAGGCAACCGAGTTGGCGATCGTTGGGTGCTGGAAAAATGACAAATGGGGGATTAATATATGAGGGCGATCTTACGGCAGCGGCCGTTGTGAAGAAAGTCCATCCGATGGGAGGGCTAAAGTCGAATGTGAACGCCGGATTCGAGAGCAGCTGAGCGTCCGATCCTGAATGGAAGTCTACAGTAACCCACCGTACCCACTACCGTACCTGATCCGGCGGGTCCGCAGGCGAGGGTTACTGTAGCCAGGAGGGGCAGGAGGTAGATCATCGTGGAAGGGAGGATGGAGAAGGTGAGAAGATGTGGGGGAGTGGACCATTTATAGGGACGAGATGTGAATGGACGCAAGCTTTCTTTACGATTCAAGGGCGGATTCAATTGAATAGGAACGGCATCTGAATCACTTTTCTATTTGGAATCTGAGGTCGCGAACGTTTTATTACACTTGAGAATCAAACCGAATTGATATCACGTTCGAGCACGGGATTATCGATTGATTCGAAGTGAAATTTCAATTAATTTTAATTGAAATTTCGATCGATTTGCATTTGTAAAAGAGTAAATAAAATGATTGTTTCCCTCACTTCTCCTCTCTACACTCGTGAGGAGTGGTCGCAATGGTCGATTCTTCCTCCCTTCACTACTTCTACTTCCCTTGTGTCGCTGTCATCCTCGCCCTAGTAGTCGATGCAGTTAAGAAGAAGACGTCCTTTCCTCTTCCCGAATCCGTCCTTCTATTTCTAATCGCCGTAGCCGGAAGGTAGGCTGTCGATCTACCTTATAGCGTACCTTACCTCTTTCCAGTTTCTTCCTCCATGCCTTCCTCAATCCGCAAGAGCGCGAAACGATCCGTAATGAGTATCTCTGGCTGGACATGCAGCCCGATGCCATCCTCGGGGTACGGTATCTTATCAATGGTACCGTAACCATACCATATCTTCAGATTTTGCTTCCTCCTCTTCTCTTCGAGTCGGCGTACAAAGTGAACATGTCCTTCTTCCTGTTTCGCATCAAGGTACGCTACCGTAACCTACAGTATCCCCACGTACCGTAATTAAATCAGATGATCATCACGCTCACGGGTGCCATCTACATTCTCACTGCCGCCCTGGTCGCGGCAGTCTACGTGCCAATCTTCAATATCATCTCCGGATGGCATTATTACGTGGTACGTCGGCTACGCTAATCCTACCGTATCCCTCACTACCGTAATCCTACCGTATCCCTCACTACCGTAATCCTACCGTATCCCTCACTACCGTATTCCAGTCGTGCATCCTCGCGAGCATTCTCGTCGCGACGGACCCCGTTGCGGTCGTGTCCATACTCGAATCGATGGGCGCCCCGTTACGGTAGGCGAAAGGAGTATCGACAACTGACTATTTATTCTTCAGCCTTCGGATTCTGATTGAGGGCGAGAGCTTGCTCAACGACGGTCTGGCCATATTCGCGTTCAAGTTCTTCCTGCGACTGTTTGAACAGGTACTGTAGGAGTACGGTAGTCGTTACCTACCGCATCGGTCAGAGTCTGAAGGATGGCGAAAACGAGAGTGACGTGCTGGAGACGATGACCTACCTCACACGATGCGTCATCCTATCACCATTGGTCGGCATTCTGCTCGGTCACGTCTCACTGTGGATCATGAGTCATGTCGAGGAGAACAAGCGGAAACAGGTTGGTCTTTGATCTCTGCCTAATCAGATATAAATCTGGTTGATCTTTGATCTTTATTGTTCAGTGCACGCTGCTCCTGTGCGTGTACGTCTCGTATCAGATGTGTGATATGGTCGGATCGGGTGCGCTCGGGCTGGTCTGCATGGGATTGGCAATCTCCCATCTCAAGTGAGTATTGATCTTTGATTTTTCGCGGTGATCTTTGATCTTTAGGGAACAGCTCACCGCCGAGACGGACCACATGGCACACGAGTTCTGGTCGACGCTCGGCTACATTGCTAACGCTGTCATCTTCGTTTTCGCCGGTTTGATCTTTGATCTTTGAGCTTCCCAGAAATTCAAATTCAGGAGTCGCCGTCGCATCGGAGCTGTTCACAAGCGATTCGAAGGACGGCTCACCCGATTCGGCTGGAATGTACGGATTATTGGTCTTTGATCTCATCAATCACTGGTCTCTTCAGGAGCGGCACGGACTCTCTGGAGGACACAAAAATGCAGGTTGATCTTTGATCTTTGAACTCTGGTCTGATCTTTGATCTTTGCAGGACAATATTCTCGCGTGCATCTGCGGCTTCTGCCTCGCGCCCGTGACAATGATCGCGAGATCCATCGGGGTCTACTTCATATTTGTGGTAGGTCTCGTTTTTCTTGAATTATTTCGCAGCATTGTGACTTCTTCTGCACCTAATTGAGCATCCAAAAGGGGGATTGTTGCTCGAATCTAGAGACTACTTGGCAGAAGAAACATGATATTTGATCTGTTAAATATGATCTTTGATCTTTGTTTTCAGTCGGCCGCTCAACTGCAGCAGACGCATCGCAAGCCGCTCGCCTCAGACTACGCCCTGCTGTCGTTCGGAGGACTTAGAGGAGCACTCGGACTCATTCTGGCAATGGAGTTTAGGAATGCAATGAGGGAGGTATGTGGGCTGATTTTATCAACGATGGTGTAGCCGTCGATTAGTGATGGCATATCGGAACGTTCTTTACTCATTTCGAATGCTCTTTCTTCGGACATACTGACTAGAGGGCATACTAAAGAGAGATATGGAAGCCGAATTGTAGCCACTACAGTTGACGTAGATCGATGATGCCGGTAGGTGACGTCATCAAAAATTTCCCAGGACGACAAAGACCCGACGATGCACGTGTTCGGCCGTCAGATGCTCATCGTCACTTGCCTGTCCACCTTCTTCTCGCTCGTTTTGCAGGTTTGATCTTTGATCTTTCATGTTTGATATTTGATCTTTGATTTCTAATCTTAGGGTTCGCTGTTCGGTCCGTTCGCTCGGGCGGAGGAGCAAACGAAACGATCAGTGTACGCTGACGAGTCGAGTCGGACGATGTACGCGTACATGAAGAGGATGACGAGGGAGGCAGTTGAGGTGAGGGGGACTTTAGATAGGGGCCGCAAGCTCCGCCCACTTTGGTGTGACATGATTTCGCCAAAAAACGAGACGGAGGAGCACAGCGCGAATACTTGATGAAATTGGACGTTCAGCAGCGCGTTAGATAGCTACTAGGCAGTACTTTTCATATCCGCCTGGCGACGTATTCCATCTTTACTTTTGGTTTGTCAAAATCGATAATTAG
>LS485873.1:45875-75965 GCA_900490705.1 Pristionchus arcanus
TTCCCTCTCGTCTCGCCTTTCCCTCCTCTTCCCCTGTGATTTGCGCGCGTACTTCTCGGGCTCTAGTGCGCCTCGGAGAAAAGATATCGACAAACGGTAAAAAGTATGATGTTATTGGGACCACGAGGGATAGTTTGAACACACATCTGGCACAATTGTATGAAATCGGCTATCTGCGTTGTGGCCCCTAACTTTAGACGGTCCTTAGTCCGTAGATCTTGGACCTTGGACTAACATAAGTCCGAAGGTGCCCGAAGGTGGAGGAGTGCAATAAGGAAAGGATCTGCAATGAACATGAATACTACTATCGGGCGGCGAATAGTGTTACATGATATTACTGCAGAATCGAATGGACAAGACGGACTATCTCGTGGGCACTAACTGGAGCACCGTGCTCAGTCAGGCAAACGTCATGTTCAGGGATCCATCGGTGAGAGATACGCTAGCTTGGGATACGGTAACCCATCAATATCAGGTCTACAATCCGTCGATGGAGAAGGCTGCGGTGGCAGCGGAGCCGGAGGAGGATGAGGTCGGGATACGATAGGGGGCGATTATCGATTGATCGAACTGCAGAAACCGTACGAGAAGGATCAAGTGCTGGACGTGCGCAGCGGCTTCTATCACTGTCTGCTGGCGAGGGTCAGTTATCGATCGGACCTACCGTACATATCGTAACCTTTAGGTGCACGGTGCGTGGGAGCGAGGCGCCATCTCGGCCCGCACTGCGCACGTGATCATTCGGATCATCGAACATGGATTGGACGAGGGAGGGCTGGAGATGGAAGACTTTACGGAACATCTCAATTCGATTGATGCCAGTCCGAAGATTGTGAGTGAAAATCAGTCCGGGAAAAAAAAACGGGAGAAAAAAACGAATGGAAACATGAAGAAGCAACCCATTTTTCCATTGCAGATCCGAGTGACGGCCTTTCTTCGTCGTTTCACCGTCTACCTCTTCTCCATTCGCTTCTTCAACTGTTTCCTTCTGCCTTCCTCGAAGAAGGTCACAGCCGAATCGCCCAAGAAGGTCGTCGAGATACAAGTGGATCGATCACAGGAGAAGTGAGTGCTCATTACGGTAGAACTACAGATTATCGATTTCGCTTCAGATGGTTTCTCTTCGTTGCCATTCTCTCCGTGTGCCACTCGTACATGATCATCCTGCTCTTTCTGGTGAGTTTTCCGTGATCTTTGATCTTTGATCTCTACCGTACCTACCGTACTCTCTTCAGACGGGCGGCACTCACGAATACCAGCTCCGGTTCCTCTTCATGTCACTACTCATGTCATTCTTCGTCATATCCGAGAAGCTGCTCTCCATCTACCACATCTCCAGTCACATGCCCGTCCTCGTAAATTGATCTTTGATCTTTGATCTTCAGATTCACTATTTGATCTTTGATCTTTTCAGCCTGAACACAAGAAAGTTAACGAGCAGGAGTCGGGCTACAAACGGCGAGTCGACGGGATCAAGGCTCAAAGGCAGAAAGTGAGGAATTGGTCTTTGATCTTTGATTGATCTTTGATCTCTTCAGTTTAAATGCGAGCGAATAGTCCTTATCTGCTTCATTCCCATCCATATCGGAATGATAGTCTGCGATATTATGCTGCTGAACAACAGGGATTGTTCAGAGGATCGAAGCGACCCGAACAAAATGACATGTGAGCATCATCTTTATTGATCTTTGAACTTTCCGATTCGATCTTTGATCTTTTAGCCCATTGTTTCACTCCGCTACTCATTCTCGTTCTCATCTGCATCTTCTCCACTGCCTATCGACTCTTTCGCGGATTCTTCATCGGTCTCATAACTCTTTCCGAGACGATGAACAATTATGTCGTGAGTGTTCAAACTTGATCTTTGATCTTTAATCTTTGATAAAGACTACGGTACAATTCCCTCCAGGAGTCTCGCGAGCGCGTCCGTCTCTCAGTTCTGCACTATCTCCTACACATGAGTGCCTCGTGCAAGATCTCTCGCGAACTCTTCCCTGCTCAGGTAGATACGGTAGCCATTGATAACGGTACTTATCGATTGATTGTCAGGCCTACATCACTGTGCGCCAGGAGCAGAAGCGATTCGTGAAGAGCGTGGATGCGCTATTGAGGTGAAGAATTGAGATCAAGGACCAAAGATCAAAGATCAATTGCAGACTTGAGCTGAAGAAGGACGTCGGGTTCGGAGAGTACATTCCGGCAATCAAGACGAGGCAGGCGATTCGAATGATTGCAACGGATCTGATCAAGGAACTCAATCGATTGAGGGAGTGAGTTACTATTCTTCATTAGAAGACCAAAAGGTGAAATTTAGGGTGCTTAGGCGTTGTGAGTAGTCCATTCCTCATCCGAGGATGTAGGTGGATATATTGCTAATGATGGGTTTATAATACAAATGCCATTGCAGAGACGGTATTCTCAAGGAGGACTCGGTCTGGCCGCATCTCATGCAAACGTTGAGAGGACGGGCCGAGCGAGTGGTCCGAGTCCCGCCCCTCACTGTCAGGTATACCTAGCGTACCCTACCGTACCCTACCGCACCCTACCGTACACCTACCGTACCCTACCGTACCCTACCGTACCCTACCGTACCCTACCGTACCGTATCCTACCGTATCTCAGGGACTGGCTGTACACGATCCCGTGGATCAAGCAGATCTGCAACACGGAGAACAGGAAGCGACTCGTGAAGATGCTTGAGAAGAGCATGCAGAAGGAGGACGGAAGCGCCAATCTCACCACCTACAATGTACGGTAGACGGGGTTATTACTGCAGGATGCATTGAATCTACGAGATTCAATTTATAGATTACCATAGCTTTATCGATTTTTGAGATTACGGTAACCTTATCGATGGATTACAGGCACACGATCTGATCTTCACACACGGCAAGGGTCTCTTCTTCGTGTGGGAAGGCGTGTGCAAGTGAGATTACGTCGATCGATCGATAATAGTTAATCGATAATCTCAGGGTGCGCGAGTGGATCATCGGCCGGAACATCAACGACCCCGCACCGTCCTCATGGAGACATCACTCGTGAGCAAACTACCGTAGTATTCACGAAAAAAATCCTGATCGATAACTGATTTTTTTGTTTTATGAGCTGAATTGTATCATTTTGCAGATACGTGCAGCAAGGCCAGATTATCGGCGAACGCAACCTCCTGCTGGTAGGACGGAACCCATCCGACAAGTTCCACGTCAAGTGGCCCAGAATACGGTAGGCACGCGGTGGGATACGGTAGTCACCTGATCAATCGATTTCAGGTACGAGGCGGTGACGCGACTGCGCGGCATTTGGGTGCCGGAAGAGTGCATGGCGAAGCTGGTCTCCATGAAGGAGTACGCGTCGATCAGGCACGTGAATCAGTTTGCGATTCGATGTCTTCGATTTCCATTTGACGGTCCCGGTTCTGTTCAGGAGCTATCTGGCGGACCGGCTGCAGACGCTGTGGATGAAGACGGAGATCAAGCATCTGGAGAGGTACGGTAGGGCGGTAGCTATAGAGAACTGAGTGAGTACGGTAGATTATTTCTTTATTTGCAGACAATTCGACGTGATGGACTACGACTCGTTCCACATCTACTTCCAGACGCATGGACGAGTGATTGCAAAGGAGGAAACGATCAAAGTGGATGAGAATCGAGTGGCGATTATTGGGTGAGTACGGTAGGAGTACGGTATCCAGACAATCGATATATCAGATGCTGGACAAGAATTGTTCGAGTGAGCAAGGAAGCAGCCCTCTTCACTCGCAACTTCCACATTCTCGGACCGGCCGAAGTCGTTGTGAGACCCGTGGATGAGCATACGGTAGGAATACAGTAAGGTAGATCAATCGATATTGAATGAATTGTAGACTGGAATGGTGGTACTGCGACGGTACACACCATCAACGAAGAAGAAGGAACAGATGGAATCGGAGAAGAGTGTTATCTCGATCAGTATAGCCACTCACGAAGACAAGAAGTGAAGGACACCGTGACGTCATCCATATCAAAAATATATTCAAAAACCTTATCTAAATCTCGGCTTACTGCTTATCATGCCCAGATTATAAATAATTTCAAACAAAGCGGTGTTTAACAAACTCAAAGCAACAAGGGCATTTGCAATAAAAACAACAACAAAAACAAACATCGTGGAACAACAGCGTTATGAATGGTCAACAAGAAGTTGAATAACATCTATATCCTCAGATTGTGCTCAATATCCGTTTCAATATACCTTGAAAAATACGATTAATCTTGAGATCCTCATGATGAACAAACTTGTCTTTGATTCGTCTCTTCAGATGATCAGAAAGACATTCGAACTTCGGGTTTCCAACTAAACTTCTGAATGTTTTAACAGTACACATCGTCTCGAGATTCAACTAAATTAAGAAGTCAGTTACTTAAAAAATTATTTGAACCTCTCTTAAAAATTCGAGATCAAATTCTTCAGCAATCTCGAAGTTTCTGATCCTTCCTTCAGTAATATTTGCTTCAGCAGCGTCCCTATCTTTATGTCCCAACATGTATTTATGCTGTTCCAACAGAAATTGCTCGCACATTTGAAATACCTGCATACAGATATGGTTATGTTATCTATGGATGAATGAGGAGTCTTACAAGTGGCATCATGAACTGTCTCGCTAGTTTCAGCATTATTCCAACATTTCTGCCGTTGACGACTTTTCCGAAAGGACGGACAACGGCTAGTAATTCACGAAACTCAGCAAGTGTGCAATCCTGATTTTTTTATCGTCTTTGAGTTACAATAGGTGAAGTACCTGAATCGGATACTTTCCCTCTTGGCTTTCCTTCATTTCTGATCGAAAGTAAGCAGAAAAAAATTCGGAATGAAGGCTCAGAATTGTGCTGTCTACAGTGAGTTCCTGGAACTTTAGAACTACTATTATCTAGAGAGCGCCAAACCGATAATCTATTTCACGATTGACGAGAAATGAGAATCATTCGATTCCCTCCCTCAATCGATTGGCCGGTCATTCGATTGAATTTTCAATCGAATAACGGTCTCAATCCGATATTTAGTCGATTCATCAGTCGATTGGCCAATCAACTATCCATTTTCCACTTGTCCGAATGGGCGAGCACGGCCGCGCCATTCGAAAAATGAGGGGGGAAATAAATCGAATGACGACGTGAGAAAGCGAATGGCCAATCGACTAACAAAGGATAGTCGATTGAGGCAATTAGATATTCATTTCAATATCGGATTGGCCAATAGTTTGGAGGTCTCTACTATTATCGTATTGTTTGAACTTACATGATCTTCGACATAAATTGACACTGTCTTGTTTGTAGCAGGAAAAGAGACAATAGGCTCCATTTCAGAGAATACCTTGATTCGAACAAAAATATTATTATTGCTGGTACTCTGAATTGAACATATTTTGTGCATCCAAATTTGAAATGTACATGATAGTAGCTCAATGTAGTAAAATAGTATGTGATCTCCGGTTGGACATACAGGCAGGTAGCTTCTGAGAGATAATAATCACTCTGCAATTGTGGATTTCAGTTGAAATATCTTGATTTGTATCAGGGAATCTTTGAAATGGTATTCACTAAACATACTGATTTGCCGATTTCACTTGAACTATCGCTTAGTCTCGCCGTAAAGGCAATTCCGAGGCGCATACACGCTTTTGCACAGATATCATACCGACTGAAAATAAGGATCATAGTAATCAATTCCAAATATCTCGCATGAATACTCGTAGTATTTATTGTTTTACATTTTAGAAAACGCGTTGAAAAATACTTACAACGTGATGTAGGCGTTCTCAATAATTGGAAAAACTAAAATATCGCAGTCTTCGAACTGTAAAGTCGCTTTTTTTTCTTTGGTTAATTTTCAATTTAAAAATACCGCTACTGATTTTCTGTCGAGTGAAGTTGTTAAGAATCCAGGTATTTTTTGTTCTTCGACACGTGTCTAAAATAATTGTATCCGAAATCATTCCAAATTGTCTTAAAGAGTAAAAAGTTTAGAACTCACCTTCTCGTGAACTTGAGACATCTTTGAAGCTTGCGGGTTTACTCTAAATTGACATAAAATTCATTTTGACAAAAAATACTTGAAAGTAACTAAAACTAATCATGAAACTAAACATCAAATTTAAAAAAAAAGAGACAGGGGCGCTATGCATTCGGCGCGAAAAGAAGAAAGAAGAAGGTGCGCGCTCTCTCTCTATTTCACGTACTCTTTAGCCCTTGTTTTAGTGTCAAAAGTGTCTGCTATTCCGGCAGTAAAGCCATTCCTCACACTTTTCGCACTTTAAGTGTCACTGTCTCTATTCATGAACATCACTCCTGCGAATCTATCTACAACTTCTTTATCACTGAGAGAGCATCTGGAATATCTGAATGATCTACATTCGAAATTATCAACTACATTCGAAAAATTCCAATGATGGTCTCTTCAAAAATAAAAGAAAAATTGATTCATCTGAATGTATGATTTGTAATGAACTTGTTTGTAAAGAAATCTAAAACTTTTAATCAATCATGCTGAGGAGAAGGGAATGAAATCAAACTCTTCGATTCACTAATATCCTCTACTTATCAGCGGCGCTAAATAGAAAGCTCCAGAGGATTTCAGAGAGCCTTCGTTCTTGAGTGACTCATATTGAGTGAGTGTAGCGGAGAAGATTAATTGGGGTTAGAGATCTGGGTGTCTGATTCATCAAGAAGTGTGTAATCCATAGTATTTAAAGAGCCATGTCCGTTGCACATTTCTTAATATTTTTTCCAGTAACAAACTAATACCCTAGATATTAACCATATATACTAATTATCGAAAACGAACATTTGATAAATGTCAATAGATTTCTTAATCTGCCCCGACTCGAAAGTTTCCTAACACGAAGTCTACAGTAATCTTCGATCAATTTATTTGTCGCATTTCTAGTTTATTTTCATCGATTAGTTGCCAATTTATCGATGTTTTCACAGATGTTCGTCTTCTACGATTGTTTGTGGAAGGTGAGACAACCATTGGCCACTACATTTTCTAGACTTTTTCGAATTTTTGCTGTAATTACGCTTAATTCAGCTCTCGATTGCGTTGCTGTCGGTGACGTTCGCTGCATTCCGTGTTATCGAGTTTCTCTCCTCTAAAATTCTCGATATCGAAGTAACTGAGGACTTGGCTCTCTACAGTCAGGTGAGAACTGCTCTTCTCCATTTGTCTTTTTGGCCTTGATCACCGCCGGTGCTCCGGCATGGCTGTACATGCTAACCTTACTGAAATCGAGTTTTGTAGGTGACCTTGTTTGAAATTCACTAGTTTATTTTTCCCAATAATTTCAAACGCTTCGAGTGAAGCTTACATGAGTAAATATAATCCCACAAATCTGTGTATTTCAGTTCATCCACATCGTCTCAGCTCTTCTCTTCGTCATTTCTATTCTCTCTCGCAACACGCCCATCACTGTCCTCACCATCCTCACACTCGTATATTAATAATATTTTTTAAATATTGAGTGTTAATAATCCTGCCCTTCTTCTAGATCTGCCAGAGTGTTTTCACCTTCAAGCACTATTTCAATCGCGTTTGCTCTACTACGGAGGTTTCCTTCACGGGGTGAGTCTCCCTTCTCCACCTCTCACACACTCCTTCCAGTACCAGCCACTGCTCCAACAACCAAGTGGTCAAGTATTGTAAGTTGATTTATCTTGGTTTGATCGGTATATAATATAAATATATATAATTGCAGTGGATACGTTCAACAGAGAGGTCTTCGCCATCTACATGGTGGCAGTAACCGCAGTCATCTGCATTCTCTGCCTTTCTCTCTACATCAACCATCTCGAGAAGTGCATCAAGAAGGTAATAAAACTAAATTCTATTTCGATTAACGTTTATGACACATTTTAATGCATTTGTTCTCAGCTCACAGACATGAGTGACCCCGATTCGCCTAACGATCAGCCAAAGACTTCCGTCGTCAGTGTTCGTGAGTTAATTTAGAGAGTTTTATAGGCTTCAAATTTCATAGTGTATACTTAAAAAAAATTATTGCTGATTAGGTTCACCTAACGATCAACCAAAGACCCAGGGTTGAATATTCTTGGTTGAAAAACTGCCCAATGAGGTTTTAGTGGTGAAAGCGCAGTAGTGACTTTACTACCCAAACACAACACGGGAGATATAGTTTTTCGCATACGGATGGACTGTTTCTCAGGATATGAAACCGATGGGGTGAAACAGCTCGATTTGCGTGGGAACGCATTTTCATCTTTTATCATTTTCAGCCAACATTTGGCGCGAGGTCCAAGTCGTCCGCAAGTCTCGTCACGATTCCGGCAATTTCTCTGCGTGAGAAGAATGGCTCCGTCTATTGACTGATTTCCCTCTCGACCCCTGTAAGTACATTTGACCCGTCTTTTCTGGCAACTTTCTCGAAACTCAAAATTGTGATTTTCATTCCGTACCCCTTCCTGTACATGATTCATCCAATCTATTTTTGGTTTCGAGAAGTTTTTCATTATCTGTGTAAATAATATGTACGGATTGTTAACTGTTTTTGTTTTGTTAAGATTGTGAAGTTGAAGTTGCTTGACAATGAACTATTTATATAAAACGTGTGCGACTTCGCAACCCGATGGGAGTCGGAATTCCATAATCTTCGAATTCGTCTTATTCTCCTGAAAGGAGGATGGTGGATGACGGTGTGAGGGTTACGGTACATTGGTGGTACTTACTGACATGTGAGCCTTCTTAATCGAATTATCATTCTGCGGCTGATTGGAGCTGTTGCTTCACTTTTCTTGCTGGATAGGGTAGGATCGGAATACGGTAGATTAGACGTAGAGTGAAGACGAGAGGGATAGCTCACCATTTTCGAGCGACCTAGTAAAAAGATCGGACGTGAGTCAAATGGAGGGCAGTGATCTTCGAAGCGTTAGCAAATGTAATGTGATTGGGATAAGATAAAGTGCATTTCGAGAAGACCCTTTGAGAAATGACATCTCAATATTATTCCGCGTTCCACAATTACCTCTCGTTCGTGTTTGTCATGAGCGTGCGTTGAAAGAGAGAAAGTGTGCCCCCTTGTTGACTATCCCCTCCTCCCGTCTTTCCTTCTTTCTCTTCCCATTCTCTTCTCTCTCTTCACTACCACGAACCGAGACAGGGCAACTCCCTTCACTCCCATTGTGCATTACTCATCCTCACTACTGCCTTTTAACACCCCAATTTCTTAATATTCACTCAGTTTAATCATGTCCGCCCCTCCACCTTACTACAATCAGCAACCACAAGTAAGTTACGTAGAAACTCAAACAGATGCCAACAAATTTCAATATTTTTGAATTGAACAATTGACGTTTTCGCTCGTTTTCAGGGACAATATTACCCGCAATCCGGCCAGGCTTATCCGCAGGGCCAGTACCCCCCACCTCAAAATGGGTATGGACAGTACCCAAATCAACCGCAAGTAGTGTAAGTATTTTAAACATGATTTTGTAAAATGTGTTCGTAAGGGGTAATCGTGATCACATGGAAGATTGGGTGTATTCGAATCAATGAAGAGTGACGGGAAAGTTCCCATGTCAAAGTATGCGAACGTGTTGAATCATCACACATTGCACTTTTATTGACGGAAGTTGGCTCTCAATTGAAAACAGAGGTCGAGCGAGGCAATGTGATCGTTGGTTGAAGTTTAGAAAATTATTCTCTTTTAACTCTATCATTTTGCTATTTTCTCAAGTCGATTAGATAGGAAGGGATAGAAACGAAGAGTATCAAACACTATTCATCTCAATGTCAGATACGTCGAACGTCAGCCCGAACCTCAACAGGACAATTTCTGTCTGCACTCACTACTCATGCTGTGTTGCGGATGCTTCCTAGGAGAGGTGATCGTTGATCTCTGATCTTTGGTCTTTAAATTACAATTGGGAAATTGATCGAATTCTTGAATAACGGATATTTTTCGTAGGGCTTGTAGAAGGAGGCTCTCTGTACTTGATACACATTGACATTATCTCCCTTCCCAAGTTGATGTTTGATCTCTTTCCAGATGCTGTGCGATTCTCCCTGTCTTTGCCTCATGATTCCTTGCCCTATTCGATTGCCATCGTTCGGAAGAAGATAATCTCTTTAATTTTTAAAAGAACAACGAAAATTGTGATTGCATCGTGCAGAGTTGTGTCATTTCTTCTACCTAAAAGTCTGCACTTTGTGTAGCCCACCCTTCCTTCCCCGAGGCATTCATTGTTTGTCTAGCAACCGCAAGAAGCTCACTTCTCTCCTTCCTTTTCGCTTTGTAGTATTCTGTGCCACACGGGTCAAGAAATCATAGATTACTTCACTTGATCAACTTCTAGAGCTTGAATCTCCTACATTTCGGGATTTCCGTTGTTAGTGTCTGACTACTGTAACTTTGAATAAAGTTCTCTGCAAAAATAACTTCGAATTCAACAGATTTATCCGATAACGAGAAGAAAGTCATGATCGGATGAGAAGCGTACCCGTTCGATCAACCCGCACTAATCACTAATTAACACCTATCCAATCATCTCACTGGTACAAGATGGGAGAAGAGTCGTTCATTGCCCCGTCTGTCTATGTGTACCATACTGCTGTCTATCATCATGTGACTTGGCTCTTGGTTGGTGAAGGGACACGGACATGGGTTGGGCGAATACAGATTGACTTCGGCCTTGCGAATCTCTCCGCTCAACCAGACCATCGCTTGAGCCTCTTCTAGTGCCAGGCTGCGTCGGGTATTCATCGTTGAGGGTCCTAGCCCGGGTCCTGGGGGCGGGGCCAGCTCCGGCCCATCCCAGAGGCACGGATAGCTGTCTCTCAGCAGCGATTTTGTGTATGGCCGAGGATAGCATTCCTCCCGATGAGTGAGATTCCGTGGAGGGATCACGCTGACAGGAGTAACGACGTTGTGAGGATAGTCGGATGGAGTGAGAGACAGCGGTGCGAGGGGCGGTGAATGATTGAGTCATCGATGCAGCTAGTGGGATGGAAGGAGGGGTGGATCGGGGAGGAGGGGATGGAGGAGGAGAGGCCTCTTTCGATGGTGATTCTTCCTCGATTTTCGCCAGTGTCTGTTCGATGATAATACGATCGGGTGTGCTCCGGAGGCGGCTTTCACTCTGGAATGAAACAAATTGCCAAAATTCAACAATGACTTCGCGGTATGCATTTGCGAGGCAGCGAAAGGAAAAGAAGAATTAAAAAAGAAAAGCTAGAAGCACAAGCAAGCTTACGTGACGAACGCTATGGATTCTAGTAATGAAATCGTAGGTTGGAGCGAGTCTCTGACGATAGGTGAAGAGGGTTCGCTTCCTGAAAAGATTTATCATCAATACTGAAGATGTGCGATTCTTCAAGCTAAAGAGGATGTGGCCTCCATAACATGCTAAATGAGTTCTCTATGCCAGATGACGGCTCACGGACACCCTATGAAATTTTCGAAATTTGCTTATTTCGCATGTTTGTTTTAACGGATGAGCTATAATTGAGCCGACATTGATGCCGGTCCCCCTTTAAGTATTGAACCAAAAACAGACCTGAAGTAGTCCATAACACTGAAGAATACGTAGAAGACAACGAGACAGTAGAAGAGTTGGCAGAAGAGATAGATGAAGGTAAAGGTGACGTGAAGAGATTCACGGTAGTGAGACACATTCTCCCCTGAGGAATATTACTTTCAGTATCTCTGGGATATTTTTCAGTGCTATCATTAAAAAATTAAGAATGAAGAATGTAGGTTTGCAGTTAGGGATTGCATAATTGTTTTTTTGTTGGCAATGTTGAAAATGAAGATATGTGCAAGGAATTCTTTGGTATCCAAAAACTGACCCTCAATGTAGCTGATCCTCGTGGCTATTACATGAACGAGGAAATTCCGATCGAAGAGAAGAAGAAGAAAGGCAATTATTAGCATGATTATGGTGATAGCTACCTCCGCTGCTTTGCATAGAAGAATCGGCCAGATAAAGATGTATCTGAAAGATCATGAGGCCTTAGTTTCTTCAAATTTAGAAGTGTAATCAACGTGAAGTTTGATCCCAATAATACTTCCTACAATTTCTGTATAGGTATTTTATTCCTTCGAGCGAATGGGGAATGAATGGAATTCATCAAAAAATGTGAGAAGCGTTTGAGAAAGAATGACGAACAACATTGAATGTGACGCATCGCCAGAGGGAAGAGGGAGATTATCACCATCAAAACCACTGCTCAACAACTCAGAGAAGGGTGATCAGAAGGCAGAGGGGAAAGGTGATCGTTACGTGAGATTGATGCCGTCGTCAACTCTCCCATCCTCTCTCTACTCTACCCATTACATGCTTTCACTCATAACTAATGCAGTTGGAATGAAAACTCCGTATCTGAATTGTCTTACTGATCAGATATGTGAAAAAGAGAAGACACCAAAATTTTATAAAACACCATAGAGCAAAAGCAACGAAAGTTCGATCTACATATTTCATTGTTCGCAAAATTATTATTTGCATTGGGTGTATCTGATAAGAAATGCGGGTTTATTCTCGTTCAAACTCTTATCAAAATAATCACACCTTCTGACTAGTATTCCATACACAGCTGACCCGAGAACCGATACGAAGAGGAGACTGAGCAGAATGGAGAACGCATCGAATTTGCCAACTGTCTGAAAATTGTAGCCTAAGATTTCACCAAGACATCAGGCACACTGAAGAGGCTCTTTCATTTCATAACCATCTGATTCGCATATCGTACTTCTCTCACAAAACCGAACGAATGAACAATTTTTACAATTTTTACATTTTTTGCATTCGGCGAATACGCAATGAAAAATTGTTTTTATTCTTTTATATTTTTTGTCCACCCCCAATTCCGGAAATCCCCCCGAACATGCACGGTGAAATATTGCTCTAAATAGGTGTATTTTGAGAGCTGTGAAATACAAAAATGCACCGGAATCGTGAATTTTTACGAGCCGGGTTTTAGTAAATTTGACAGAGCCAGCTGACTTGCTTCGTCATCACAGCTCTAGCTTTCAATTACGCTCTCGAATTATTCGTTGTTTTGATCTTATTTTTCATTATTTTTTGTAATATTGTGTGCTAAGGCTGACGCGGATGCCGGCTGCTGCCTTGGGAGCAGCTCCCCTCCGTTCGGGAGGCTGGAGGAGCTTTTAAGGTTTGAATTTCTCGGTATTTCTCTATATTTTGGTGTTGGCTGGCCGTGTTGGACTAATTGCAGCGCTCTGGTCGGTCTTCTAGAGGCGATGGGCAAGTGCCGGAAGGATTTTATGAGGTTTGAAGGAATTTGTGATCGTTTGAAAGGCTCAGCAAATGAAATGTACTGGTTATCGATTGTTTGGAAGAGAGGAAGGACGAAGGACGATTGGAGGGGGGGCAGGTAGATCACTACCCGCCTTCCGGTCTCTTCCTTTCTCCGCACATACGTCATTTTGTTTATATTCTAAACGCTCGATTGACCATTAATAGTGCCCGTTTCAACATTAGTTTTACTGTAGTTTCTGAGAGCTAGCTATATCCGACGCAAGACCGTTCGATTAGTCTCGGATGCTGTGCTTCCATCAAGAATGGACTATCCCTCTGTTTCGTGCTCGGTTTACACTAGCTTACTTTGTGTTTCACATATCGAAATAAGTTAATTTTGGCTGTTGAAATTGTTTGCGGAGTGCTAATCAAAATTTCCCAATTTGATTTTATTCTCAGCTCTTCCCGTGGAGCGGTCGCCGCCGCTTCTTCTCTCCCGATTTGTAAATGGAGGATCAAATTGAATCAGATGGGTTTCCTTTCCTTTGAACACTTTTTTATGTTATTACAAGTGGGCTTGTGGATACGTTTCCAGGTCTTCTTTTCTTTTCTTCGACGATTCGTGCGAGGATTCTAAGCGATGAATGAGGTATGGGGACGGGGTGGTTTTATGCTTCATTTTTCAGGCCTAATGTTCTTTCCTTAGACGATTCCCAGGAGGATTCTTGTCGATGAATAAGGAGGTACGTGGATGGGGTGGTTTAATGTTATATTTTTCAGGTTCTATTCTTTATTTTCTGTATGTCTTTCTGTCTTTCTTTCTTCGAGGAATGGAGAAATAACTCATATCGATCGATGATGAGGTTTGTGGGGTGGGTGTTTTATGTTTAACTTTTCAGTCCTTTTCTTCTTTTCTTTTCTTATAATTGAAGTGTGGATTCATCTCGATGAATGAGGTTTGTTTTTAAATTGTTTATTTTTCTCTTCTGACAACAACAAAATTAACTATTTACAATTATTAAATTCAAAACGGTGTAAAATTATGACTTCTTAACGTGAAATAACTTTGTAGCATAAAAAGTGCGGGATATAATATAACGAAACATAAATTATAGAGATTGACATCTTCTGGAGAATTACTAATTATAGAGTATGCAATCTGTATAAAAGAGAGGAGAGAATAGGAGCGAAGAAGAAGAATATAATATCTTCGGTAACCAGGTAAATTTTGAAACATTATTTACATTGCCAAGAATGGGTAAGGATAAACTCAAAATTCAAAGTCATCGTAAGTAGTTGGGGACTCCCTATTACAATCATCCATGGAGTTATCAAGATTATCATCGGGGTCTACGTCAAAAGGAGACTTATTGCTTATTCTAGGAGGAAGAGTAGGAGTATGATGACCCATGGTGTTACTGTTTCGATCGTAGTTAGGGTTAACAGTAGGAATTGAGTAAGGACGACGAGGGGTGGATTGAGAAAGGGATGGTCTATCTAGTGCAACCATCCATTGACCATTTACCAGAATAGGGGAAGACGAGAGGTTATGAGAAGAATTAACTTCAGTGTTTACCGTATTGATGGGAATGAATCGTCCATTAAGGGATCGAGGTGGAGCACTAGAAGGAGGAGGGACAGATCTCTTCTTGTGGACGAAATTGTAAACATTTCCATTGAGTCGGTTCTTGACCTGTTTCAATCTCTGGGTCCTATCGGGTCCAATTGACATCTTCCTTCGGTGACATAAGAGCTAAAGAAAGAAGTTAATATAGAACAAATCAAAACGAACTGACATCATACATCCATTTAACCTTACGTGGATCCCTTCGCTCTAATCTTACATGACGTTCATTGGGAAATAGAAGCTCGTCCATACGAGATGCAAAAATTAGCAAATTCTCGTTTTCGTCGTATAAATCGACTTGAGCTTTTGAAATATACTTGTATTCGAAATCTGAATTGTTTTACTTATCACCTTGGTGAATCGATGGTACATGCAATCAATTAAATTATTGCAGATTGCTAACCTGTGTTCGCTTCTGGGAGAGAATCAACAACCTTCTCAAGACTAGATGCAACTTTCTCGAGGTTTCTTGTCACATTACGGTCTCTTTCCTCGAGTAGTTTTACCTGTAGTTTTATTGTTTCTAAATATTGTTTTACTTTGAGTGATATATCTTGAAAATAAATCCCTTTCCTTATGACTGATTCCTTCCATTGAATTTGTCCCATCTGCAGCAGAATCCTCTAGACGAATAATTGATCTTTTGAGATATTGGAGTGATGACGTTAAAGGGGCAAGCTGCTCTTGAAGCAGTGAACGGAGATCAGCTGTATCAGTTAATTGAGGTGCTGAATAGAGAGTATAATCATGAGAGCCATTAGATAAAATTGGAAATTTTGATCCAGCTTACCAGCTGATCCCTGATTTCTCCTTTTCTGTGACGTGGTTGAGATGGATTGATGAATTGGAGAAGAAAGACGAGTTGGAGAAGAACGACGAATTGGAGAGGATCGAGGAGAAGTATCAGATTCCATTTGAGGATAATCATCTCTCATAGAAGGAGCACGAAGGAATCTTCTTCTCAATACTCTCTTGGATGCTATTTCATCTTCCTCCTCTTCCATCATAACCCCATCCTCGAAGAGATTCTCTCGATCATCTTCTTCCTCTTCACCCATCATTCCCCCATTGGGAGGGTGTACGGTAAACTGCAAGAATGATTACTTACATTACGGTAGAGATCATCAATATGAATGAGATATCTTTTTTTTGTAGTTAATGTATGGATCGAGTACAGTTGTTTTGAGTATGAGTAAAAAGACTGACTCCTACTGTCATTTCCTTCCTCTTCCTCCCTCTCTTCTTCTTTCCATTCATCTCTACTTCCATCTCCTTCTTCTTCATCTCCATCTCCGTTAAAGTACCGACATCAATGAATATGCCCGAGGAAAGTCCCTTCTTGGTCTTGTATGTGACGGTCATTCCTCTTGACTTAGCTCCTTTTGTGATGGTTGAATTATCGATCAGTAACAACTGATCGACTTCCTTTACTAGCACATATGACATTGATGATCTGAATGATGCGAAATACAGATAAATTCCGGGAAAAATAGCAATGAATGTGAATGAATGAAACAAGGAATGACCAGAAATATCACTGAAAAACAAGTAAACAATCTCTTTCGCAATATCATGCTCTCCTCAATCTGTACACTCTCTCGTTGTTTACGTGTGTTGTTGTTGTGTATTGTCATTCATCTCTTTACGGACCTCGAGTGCGCTTGTCTTCTCACAATGCCTCCTCCACTTCGCTACCACGTATGTTACTTTTTTATCTTGGATCTACCGTATCCAGAGAATGCATACCGTAACCTTCACATCTGATATCGACCCCCGTAACCCCCTATCTCTTGTTTCAGTTCCGGGATGAACGTCCACTCGAAAAGAGTTGGAGAGATTGGATCATTTTATGGAGAGATGATGACAAGAGTTATGCGGAGATCGTAGAACTGCTATCGCAGAGAGGCCATAAGGCTACGAAGAGTCTCGTGAAAAGGGTACTGGAGAAAGAATTCATCCAAAGAGAATATCGACCTGTCTCCATAAAGGATATGGAATTGTTTTCCTCCATTCGAGATACCGTAATCCGTAGCTATCTCGATGATTCGTCTGCCACTCTTGAATCAGTTCAGACTACTATCAAGGCTACCTTCAATGAAGATGTTAGTTCACTCAATATATCATTCGGAATAAGATTTCAGCATGATGAATTCAATATTCATAGTTACTTACCGTATCCGCTCAGATTTCATTGGCAGTCGTTCGTCGTATTCGAGAAGAATGCGGCTTTCGCTGCTATAACACAAGATACGGCCATTCCGTTCGGCTTGTGAATCGTCCTCTGAGACTAGCCTTCTGCCAGAAACAAGTCGACGAGGACAATCAATTTACGAGACACGTATTCACAGACGAGTGTTCGGTCCAGTTGTCAGCCAATAACCGATTTGTGTTTTGTCTGCGAGGAGATGTTGAAAGGAGGGTGAAGAGTGTTCACAAAAACCCAGTCAAGGTAAACATCCGTTGAACAAAAGACATATCGAAACGCTTGCTAATTCATTCTCAGATTATGATTTGGGGAGGTATCAGTTGGCAAGGAGCCACTCCTCTCGTCCTATTCGAAACTGGCACCAAAATCAATAACGGAATGTACCAGGCAGTATTGGAATCGGCATACAAAAACTGGGCCAAGTCAGAATTGTGGTCGGATCAACTAACTAGTTTTGAACAATTCAGGGATAAGTTCGGTGGACGGGCGTTCCTTATACAGGATAACGCCCCATGTCATACTGCTGGAGGAACAAAAGAGTATCTTACGAGAGAGCACATTCAGGTGTGTACAAGTTACCAACCATTTCAAAAATTATACATATCGGGCAAAAAATATACAACTCAAGGTGCTCGACTGGCCTCCGGAGTCCCCCGACATCAATGCCGTTGAGATTGTGTGGGCCAATCTCAAACGGTGGCTCCAAAACGAATGGAAGCCCACGAATCTCGCAACCCTGAAAGAAGGCATTTCAAAATGGTGGAACGAAGTGCTGACTGTAGATAAGTGTAGGGGCTATATCAGAAGGGTTCAGTCCCAGATGAGAAAGGTGATTGAGAAAGAGGGAGCCCCTGTTTTTGATTAAGACTTACCTCTAGATTCCTCTTCCTTTCCTCTCTTCTTATTCTTTCTCCTTCCCTCTTCTCAATTCTCCAGAAGATGTCAATCTCTATAATTTATGTTTCGTTATATTATAACTAGAAGTCACCCGCACTATTTATGTTACATAGTTATTTCACGTTAAGAAGTCATCATTTTACACCGTTTTAAATTGAAAAGTGTAAATAGTTAATTTTGTTGTTGTCAGAAGAGAAAAATAAACAATTTAAAAACAAACCTCATTCATCGATATGAATCCACACTTCAATAATAAGAGAAAAGTAGAAAAGGCCTGAAAAGTGAAGCTTAAAACACCACCCCACAAACCTCATCATCGATCGATATGAGTTATTTCTCCATTCCTCGAAGAAAGAAAGAAAGACAGACAGAAAATATAGAAAAGAACCTGAAAAATATAACATTAAACCACCCCATCCACGTACCTCCTTATTCATCGACAAGAATCCTCCTGGGAATCGTCTAAGGAAAGAACATTAGGTCTGAAAAATGAAGCATAAAACCACCCCGTCCCCATACCTCATTCATCGCTTAGAATCCTCGCACGAATCGTCGAAGAAAAGAAAAGAAGACCTGGAAACGTAACCACAAGCCCACTTGTAATAACATAAAATAGTGTTCAAACGAAAGTAATATTAAGGAAAAGTGACCCATCTGACTCAATTCAATCCTCCATTTGTCCATATGGAGAGAAGAAGCGACGGCGACCGCTCCACGCGACGAGCTGAGAATATAATCAAATGGGGAAATTTTGATTAGCACTCCGCAAACAATTTCAACAACAAAAAATAACTTATTTCGATAAAATAAGCTAGTGTTAATCGATCAAGAAACGGAGGGATAGCCCATTTTTGATGGAAGCACAGCGTTCGAGACTTATCCCCATAATACGAAATGACATAGGGACGACGAAAGGAAGAGATCGGATGGAGGCTGGTGATCTACCTGTCCCCCCTCCAATCGTCCTTCGTCCTTCCTCTTTTCCAATCAATCGATATCTAGCACATTTCATTTGCTGAACTTTTCAAACGAACATTAATTCCTTCTAACCTCATGAAATCCTTTCGGTACTTGCCCATCGCCTCTAGAAGACCGACCAGAGCGCTGCAATTAGTCCAACACGGCCAGCCAACACCAAAATATAGAGAAATACCGAGAAATTCAAACCTTAAAAGCTCCTCTTGCCTCCCGAACGCACGGGAGCTGCTCCCAGCCAGCAGCCGGCATCCGCGTCAGTCTTAGCACACAATATTACAACAATTAACGCGAAATTTACACCAAATCAACGATAAATTGATGAATGGGGCAGAAAACTAGAGCTGTGATGACGAAGCAAGTCAGCTGGCTCTGTCAAATTTACTAAAACCCGGCTCGTAAAAATTCACGATTCCGGTGCATTTTTGTATTTCACAGCTCTCAAAATACACCTATTTAGAGCAATATTTCACCGTGCATGTAAGGGTAACCAGATCATTTACAAGCCTGAGATACGCTGAATTCATAAAAAAGGCCATTTCGAACATTAGATACTAGTCGTTCTTTCAAGTATTCAGCAGCAGCCAAAAGGATCTAATGAATCAGAAATTCGTTCTTTCTAATATGCTCTTTTCCATCATAGTAGTCGAATAACATCGGTCACTAATCGTCAGATCTAGGAATAAATTCGTGACCGAATGAAGAGAGCAATTCTCTGATTGCACTAAAATCGGAGTTTCCGGTGCAAAAACTGCGAGCGAAGTCCACTTTTAGATGCTTAGTAATAGCTATTTCAATTTCATTTGATTAAAATTGCAGATTCGCTATCGATTTCTTCAAGATGGATTGTCGGGGCTGGCAAATCTGTATCTCTCCTCTCTCCCTCCCATCACTCTCTCTCTTCACCCCTCCCCCCTACCCACTCTCTCTCTCTCTGACGAACGATAAACTATTGTTGTATCATCCCTGTGGATAAAGGATTAGATTGGTTACACGTACCATCGAACACTGTTCAAAATGCAATAACATGCAACATGAATGAATAATCATTTAATTTAATCATGATTTGTTTAATCGACGACTCGATTTACATCTCTGCAAAAACAACGCAATTCGAAGCATTCGACGATAGCTTCGTCGCTTCATTACTTCAATTCAATTCAATGTTTATTCCGTTACGGTCAGAGTATCACGAGAAAAACGACATATTGGATGAGCAAAAAAAAAGGATTCTTCTATCATTCATAGTATTTCATACTCTCTTCTCTCGTCTCGAGTGGTCGCTCGATATCTAGAATGATCCCTCTGCTCACACTTCTTCCACTCACTGCACTCCCGATCCTGATTGGATGCGCCATGAAGGTAGATGGGATACTGTAGGAGGAGAATACGGTAGTATGATGAGCATTATTGATTGGAGGAACAATGAAGGTACTGTATATGTGATATTGTAGGAGACGACTACGGTAGTTTGTATACTGTTGAATGAGGCATACCGATTGTAGACGACTAAGACTTCGACTGCACCGCAGTTCCAGTTCAAGAATTCGAGCAGTAAATCGACGAGGGCAGAGGATAGCAAGGCGAAGAGTGATGCTGTAAGGATGGCCCCTAGTCGGAGATCAAAGATTAAAGATCAAATTGCAGACTCAGAAGTCGTTGGATCGTATGGAAGATCCTTCATCAGGAGGAGGATCGAAGGAGAAGAAGGGAGCAGTGGACAATAGTTGCAAGAAGGGAGCCCATCATCTATACTCCCAAAAGAATTATCGAACCGAAAACGAATGAATTGACTGAGAAGGAGGTGGGATCAGAGATCAAAGACCAAAGATCAAAGATTAAAGATCGTTCCTTTCAGAAGGCGATTGCTGCAGGAGCGAAGAAGGAGCGTAACGAGTATCCGACGTTCGGCGACGTGCATTCTGACTGGGAAGGACAATTGGGAGAAATGCATGGAGGAGCAGAGAAGAAACCTGTGGAGAGCAATTAGAAAGAAGGAAGGAAAGGAGATCGATGACCCCTCGAGTATGAACTGAGTACTGTAACAAACGATTTGTGAATGACACTATTGACGATCTTCACTGATTGTGATCAAGAACATTGAGAACGTTTCACCTTCGAAAAAGTTTTGGCCGGTTCGAGTCGGAAATTGCAATCATTAGTGGTCTGTATTGCGTAAGGGTTGAGCAGAGAGATCTCTCCCCTCCTCACAATGGTTCACTCAACCATTCACTCTCAAACGACTACAGTTCCCTTTCCTCCTCTTCTTCCTCTACTCAACTTCTAAATTGGGAGCATTTCCGTGAATAGTCCTCTTCCCTCTTTCCTTCGACCTTCAATCTCTCTTGTATCTCTATTTCACTCTTCATCTCTCTCTTTTCACTACAGTCTCTCTTACTCGTGTACCTCTCTCAACCGGTTCTCTTCCCTCCATTTTGAGGCACACACACTGAATAGCCATCGATCTGAATCGATCTACAACTCCATAACACTTTCCTCTCTCTTTCTACTCTCATCCGATCATCATTCCTATCTATTTTCCTCGTTCCTCTCACTTTTCTCTCTACCGTAATCGCATCGATAGATCAAAATAGCTCGATGTCTCAGCGTGCTAAAATTAGGAAAAGGTTATCCTCTCTATGAATATCTTGCTATGAATACCTTCCTCCGATATCTGGGTTCTCAATATAGATATGTGGTATATATTGGGAGGAAAAATGGGTAATCGGGTTGTTAGTCTTACCAAATGTCCCAAAAATTCGATTTACTTGATTACTTGGCACCGGTCATCGTTGGAATCATTTTCGCTGTGAGTGCCAATTCACCCATTCTCAAGTATCGATTGCTTTTAGATTTGCGTATTGATTATCTCCTGCATCTCAAACTTTTTCTGTATCAACAAAAACGACGAGATCACTAAGTTCGAAGAGGTTTGTCCCCTTTCTTACACCCTTACCAATCGGCTCGCACCATCAACTTTATAGTTCGGAGCAAAGCGCAACTTTCGAATGGGTCGACCATTGCGAACTGTGAAGAAGGTACGGTAGATATACGGTAGATGGAAGGGAATCGGATTCAGATGATTGCTGATAGAATCATCGAAGATGACGATGATCTCGTCAAAGGAAATAAGACACTTCTCAACGAATAATCTACCTTTTGTCCTCGATCGATTCGATGTTTTGCTCAGTGTCCATTTACTTATCGTGGAGGGGATCGCAAACAAGTAGAACACCCTTCCTCCCTTTCCTCTTCCTCTTTTTCTCTACACACTTTACTCTCTGTTCCCACTCCTAGTAAATATTCAAATCTTTGCGATTTGTGGAGATTTCACATTCACAGGGAAGTTACTAATTGCGGGTGTAGAAACCGTTGAAGCACTAGATGGATAATCAGCGCTCTTCCATTCCTCTCATCTCTCTCTCTACTTTTATCCCAACTCTCTCATTCGTTTTCATCCATCAGAGAGACATCACACTCCCCGTGTCCCGTGAGTCTCTATCTCGTTACTCTAATCTTTTCTTTATTTTCTGTTATTGACTCCACCGCTCTTGTTGTCTCTCGCCAGGTCTTCCAGCAACGCGAGCGTCAATCACCTATTCCAATTTACCCCCCTATCCCCTTCTCTCTGACATGTTCTGGATCTGTCTCTTGACGTGAAACAAAGAAATATTTATGTTTGATAAAAAAAAGTGTTTAAATTATTTTTATTAAAAAATTCAATATAATTCAAAAATATTATCACCTCGAAGCGAATACCGTATCCGAATTTGAGATATTGACTGATTTTCTGTTTCCTTTTTGTTTGAATGATCTTCGCAAATTCTCCGTCGTTTCCTTTCGTTATTTGTTGATGTCTAATCATATTTCAGCAGCATGGGTAAGCAGGAATTCGAGGTTATTGACTACTTCGGCCCCATCGTCGTTGGACTTATCTTCGCGGTAAGATTCCGTAATTATTTTGCAACTGATTATATTTTTCAGATCACTCTCCTTCTCATTTCCTTCTTCATCATCAACTTCTTCTGCATCACGAAGTACGACGACTTCACCGTCTTCGAGAAGGTGTGCAATTACAATCGATCTCTCATAGTATTGATTTTGTTGATGACTCTGTTCAGTTTATTTTCACCATTTTGACCAAGTTAGCGACATTATCTGTCTTATTTTTACGGAGTTCATTGTTTAAAACATTGCTAAATGCAATCAACGCATCGAATTATTGATCAGTTTTGTCTATTCAGGCGGGTGCTCGCGTCAACAGAAAGCTCGGTCCCCACTCTCTCCGTCTCGTCAAGAAGGTAATCTACGAGATTTTATAGTCGTGGGAATTCTGTTAATGGCTTGCCAACTAGTTAGCTATAGAAAGTTACGAGAGGGGTTCATAATGAAAGGATAAGTAGGGCAATCATCACTATCTGTGATCACTGTTGTTATTCACTCGTAGATGCCATAGTCTAATCCATACTCATCATCAGGTGGTATACGATGAGGACGATATCAGTCTCTACTCGGATGTATCTTCACTCGTCAAATTCACTGGTGCCAAGTCTCTGGCCCACGCTTAGACTGTAGACTAACAAAACGTCGTTTCTCACTGTATTCCATCTTGTACACACTAAATCCCCGTTTTTTTGACTGCCAGGTTCCATCTTCTATCATTCCAAACCCATTTGAACAGTCACCCTTTAAGACGACCCTTCTTAGCCTTAATAACAATTGTACTTTCACACATTCACACATTCGCCGATAAAAATTCTAGAGTAACCTATGATTTGCATAACCATAATCGTAAATAGAACGAGGGGAGAAGTATCTGCTCTCATTGAACAAAAGCCGCAACGCGTCTGTCAGGCGTCGCGTGTACACAATTCGTTCCATTGATTCGTTGCATTGCTCATACCTTTCTCCACATTACTTGTTTCTCTCCCGTCCACAGATATGACGACGTTGCTGGGGTCGAAGACTCGATCGGATGACGTGGAGAGACTATTGGAGTCTGAGGAGGGTCTGCTAGACGATGCTTCTCCCTCCTCGCCTCCTTCCCATCAGCAGAAGAACAACCGTCGTCATCTATGGCCAAAGGATCAAGTGGCGCGAGCTGTCGGAGCGAAGATGGGATCGGTCGGTGCAGCACAGCTGTCCATCAGAATGGGTTAGTTAATGATTTTAGCTTTTGACTTCTCGGTTTTCTACCTACGTGTGAAACTTAACTAATAAAACTATGTTTCTTGTGAAAATGACAGTAATGTATCCTACATAATATGATAGCTTCCAGAACTAGGTGCACTGACTATCCCTGTCTAACCCGACCACCTTGCAGCCTTCCTCCGCAAGGTGTTCGGCATTCTGACTGCCCAAGTGCTCATCACTGCGGGCATCTGTGGTGCAGTGTACGCCGCCCCTCACTCCGCCCAATTCGTCGCCCAGAAGTGAGTGAATTCAATCGATAAGAGTAGGATTACAGTAGAAATAGTTCATCCTGTTCAATCGATATATCAAGTAGTGGAATGGCGGGTTGCGAGGTGATTGGAGTTGACTTGTACTACAACGGGTGGAGGGTTGATGGCACGGAATGTGATGGGAGCAGCGCGATCTGAGAGGGGGGAAATATTGATTAGTATTGATTGATTACGATACGTGTCTCATCATCTGTCTCCGATTCCATTGGTTGCCCTTCAGGTCGAATAGGGTCACTCAGTAAATAATCCTCTACCACCGCTGCGAATCTGTGAGAGGATTACAGTAGGGGGGATTGATTAAATCGATATAACTGATCGATAGTGAGATGGCCATTGGAGGAAACATCCAGTTCGCGAAACACTTTCTCTGCCAGTTCATCATCGAATCCACCCACTTCCTTTGCGATGTACTGAGTTTGAAAGGGAAATATAAGAATAGGGCGAAATGGGAAACCTTGAATTCGTTCTCAGTTATTATGCCGTTCTTATCCTGGTCGAAGACATCGAAACATTCTCGAATCAACTCCTCATTCGTACTCTTGACGATCTTCTGACTCTTTTTCATGCAAGCACAAAACTCTTCGAAATCGATCTCTCCATTGCCGTCCGCATCAACCTGTGTTTATGTGAGCATTGGGCTTTATTTTTTGATTTAGGGAGTACGGTACCTCCTTGATTATCTTATCGATTTCTTCCTCGTTACTGTCCATGCCAATACTGATCATTGCTTGCTAAATATCAGAGGGTAGGTCACTTCAGGATATTAATTAGTCTTCACCTTTAGTTCCTCATTACCGATAGCTCCAGACCCATCAGTATCGAACATGTTGAACAATTGTCGGTACTCTTTGATCTCTTTCCTTAAATTCATCAGTATAGCTACACTTACAGTATCCCTTCCTACTTAGTGTATAATGTTGATTCCTTATTAGCCTGGTCTCCTCCAAGGGAGTGAATGGATGTATTGGCTACAGAAGTAGATGAGGATCTTCTTCGATGAGGAGACTTTCCTTCTCGAGCCTTTTCCATCGCCCTTGCTACTCCCACCTATGGGATATCGATTAATGAGAAGGAGAGAAATGGTTACCGTACCTTATTCGACCGCATCCTCCAATCGTTAATAGTTGTTTTCTTTTTTTTCGAGAAGTAAGTAGTGGCCAAAGAGAGATAGAAGAAGAAGGTGCGAATGAGGAGTGGGGTGGGACCTCTAATGGATTATCCCCCTCCTTCCGTCCCCTCCTCTTAGACGGAAGAAGAGTCACGGAAGATGGGAATAGAGAAGGGGGGAAAGATGGAGGAGTGGGGAGGAGATATGGATGGATAGGAGTCGTTAGTTATGAAGAGAGACCAGAAGGAATAAGAGCAATGTCAACACTGGGAAAGGAGCTATCGAGTGGTGAAGAGGAATTCATGAGAGATTGGTTGGGGTTCGGTGACGAATAGAAAGGGAATGGAGTGGGAGGATGGTTTGGATACTCAGACATTCAACTAACGAGTCTGTGGGTAAATCTGAATGGTGGGAAAGGCGATAAATAAACATGAGAATGCATTGTAGCGTGTCCATTACAATCCATAATTTCTTCTTTGTGCGTACCACAGTATAATTGTCGTATTTTTCAGTTCATGGCTCCTTCTGATCTCTCTGTTCTCCTCGATGGGTCTCATCATCGCCCTCCATCTCCACGCTCGTTCCGTCCCTCTCAACTACATTCTCCTCTGCGCCTTCACCGTCTCACAAGCACTCACGCTAGGAGTTGTCGGTGAGCATACTGTATCTTACTGTCGTTGCTGTAGGATACGGTAGTTACGCAGAGTAGAAAAAAGTCTAAAACTACTGAGGTTTTGTTCACACGAGTCATGTTGGTATGATTTTAAAAAAAACTAGATCGATAAACTGGATCGATACTCGCTATAGCAGCATCTCTAACAATAAGTGTACGTTCACTTGAAGGAAGTGATTGCAAGGTGATGATGATTTCTCGTTGCAGTCTCCCTGTACAATCTCCGATCAGTAGTGGAGGCAGCGTGTCTCACATTCGTCGTCGTCCTTGGCCTCTTCCTCTACACTCTCCAATCAAAGAGAGACTTCAGGAAGGGCCATGCAATTGCATTCTCCCTCCTATCACTACTGCTCATGACCTCCATCATACAGGTAAGACTAATTAGATTGAGGATCTCAACTAATCAATATTCTCAGATCATCTTCCAATCGCCTGCCTTCCACTTCTTCGTCAATCTCGGAGGTGCCGCTCTCTTCTGCTTCTTCATCATTATCGATCTGGATATGGTAAGTGAATACGGTACTTAAGGGATACGGTAGCACTTGAATCGATCGAAATTGATTGATTGCAGATCATGAAGGATATGGAGGCTGAAGACTACATTCTCGCTTGTGTCACTCTATATCTCGATGTCATCAATCTCTTCATCTACATCCTTCAGATTGTGGGAGAAGCGAATAGACAGTAAACATTCCCTTCCTTATCTTGTGATCGATCACACACTGTGAATAGCGTCAATACGTTACTAACCACACTACTTGCGTTCCATTCCTAATTACGGCGGTTAGTGAGAGATTAAATGAATAATATTGTATGTACATCCTGTTAATCACCACACAATCCCGGTTCATTGTAAATAAGGTCGATAGATAAAGCGCATAGACACGGTGGATAAATGAGTTATCAATAAGTTCTCGCTCCTCGAGAGGCAGTGCTAACAACGGACTCAGATGGCTGTAGTCTTCTCTCGATAGTACACTAAACGGAATACATAGACACTTCAATTGGTGAGAAAATATGTACCTTGAGTCTGACACAGAGAATATTCTGACGAATATCTCTATTGATTATCACAATAAGCCATGGAGATATGAAGGAGAAGATGGTACTCCAGATCTGGTAGTTATCACGGAATATGGCTAGAAGAATCGGATCCTACAAAAGATGAAGAATCTCCATGAATATCGTTTCTTGAAATTTCATTTTACTCTGGCGTGAACCAGTTGTCGTTCCTTCTCTGATATCACTTACACTTCCCGCAATCTGAATGATGATCATAGCCACATAATGTATAAAGATAAGCGTGAATCCGAGTATGAGCCCACTCAGCTGGAGACTGATCTTGAGTTCGTTGCGGAACGATATTTCACTACAAAGTACTGTCTCAGGGAAAGTGTAGCTAATCGATACCTGCTCTTTCGAAATTGCTTCACATGTCTGAGAATGGATACATAACAACCAGTGCAGATTCCCATTGCACTGAAGATTATTACGGCCGCTGTATTTGTGTTGCCCTGTGAGATTATAGATTGAATCTGCAGGTCACATAATGAATACGGTAAGCGAGAATGAAGACATCTTCGTGGTAAGTGACACTTCATCGACAAAGTAGCCATCACAGAAGAAAACGGGAACGGCGAATGCAATTGCAAGGAATATTTCTCCGAAGAGAATTACAAGTGATGGTAGTGAATCAAGACCCTGCATTCTCCCAATCAGAGCTGCACGGATAAAGAATCCGACTCTTAATGCCACATGCTTTCTCGTTGAAGAAAGAAAAACATAGGAATGAAGAGGCGGATTCAGACTTCGAACCTTGTTCAATCTAGAATGGGCGAAGCAGATGGCAAGGAATCTCTGGAGTGACAGACAGACGACACCAACCACTCGAAGATACAGAAAGAGAGATGTGCACGTACGTCATCTCCGGAATGTAATAGTCCCTTCAACAATCGATTACTGTTATCGTACCGAGAATGGCCTACCGTAGTGACCACCAGAATTGATTGAGTGGAGGCACCCATCGAAATACGGAGATGAAGTAGACCAATTGAGTAAGCAGATCGAATACTCCCTGGATTGAGGAAGAGGTCAAAGATCAATCAATTTTTTTTCGTATTTTCAAACCTGAGCAATTTGTAGTGTGTAGAATGCAGATCGAATCTTCTTCCTTCGACCAGCGATGTTTTTACTGTAGTTGTAAGCCAATTGATAAATTGAGTCAGTCTGATTACCGTATCAACTGGATGAGTACCAGAATGTAAATAATGGCCGAAGGAATCGAAATGACTATGCAGATTGCCGTCTGCGTTGATACAGCAGCCATCACGAGTTAAGCAATGGAGATATATCTAAGATGTGAACCCATCACTTATCTACTCCCTTATTTTCACCTGTCTCGAAACTGCTACTTTCCGCCTTCACGTATAATCTAGAAAAGAGGGAAGACGAAGTGGAAAAACACCAAGGAAATTGAGAGTTATGCAACATTTTGGTCACTATGATCAAGCATCAGGATCGACTGGGTGCATCGCCAGAAGAAATTCAGAAGTAAAAAGGATCGGTTCCTCGCATCGCTCAGATAAAGACACATAATTTCCATATTAATCTCTTCATGATTGATCAGTTTGAAACCGGATAACTTTTCACTCAGAAATGAATGATTTCACAATCTTCACATTATGTACAGCCTGTTCCGTAAAGTTCTCATATCAGTTTCTGTCAAAGAGTCAGAGATTCAGCCGCCCAAACAGATGTTTCGGTATGTTAAAACCATACCAAAATATATATAGCTCCTAGATAATTATTCTAAAATCAGACTATGAAGAGATTAGATTCGCACTTTGTGGTGTGCATTAACACTTCTTGGTGTGTGTTCTTTATCTCTACGTATCTATTGAACAATAAAAATAATTTATTTTTACACTTATTGATAACAAAATACAAAAAAGTGATTGTGGGTGATCACAGCATTCGTGCACTGGGTAGCTCAAACTCTGCCCACTTTTAATGGGTACCCAGTGGGTGGGAGAAACCAGAGCTTCCCTTCCCCTCTCTCGTAAAATCGCTCGAGCGATAGAGAGGGGCGAGGAAGGGAAGAGGGGGTCGGCAATCCCGATACCGATCCCGAACGTGCAACCCTACTATGCACGTTCCAATCTGTTGTGATATTCTGTTTAATTTTGATAAGATAACGAGATATATCCACGATAAAATGTTTGTGTCTTCAGTGGCTTGAGGTTGTCTGGTTGTCCCATTTTAATATATTCAATAGTGCACCCTATAGGAACTAAAGTGACCAAGAGACTTTACGAAGCAGTCACGCAATGCGTGCTCCAATCGATTTGCATGTCATATTGTATTAGTTCTCCACTCTCTTCTCTCCCTATTTTTACATGACTGTAGGGAATTTTGCATAATTGCTTTTCTCCCTCTGCTCTTCCCTCCCAAGTTAGTACACGTATGCGTAATCGTGCTGAGATGTCGTTCTTTTCATCTCCTTCGTTTTCATTGCTGCTAAAAAGTTATTTTGATCTTTGCATCGTCTCTTGCCTAGCATGTGTGAAAAGGAGTGCAATTGGGCATCATAGATACTATTCTTGAGCAGAAATAGGAGACTCTAGAACATGCGAGTCTTACTGCATAACAACACGATTGCCTTGGTACCGGAGACCAGATATTCCTTTGTTTCACTGGTTCCTACCCTGTTCCTGAAACTGATCTGGAAAGGGCGTTACGGGCGCTGATTGGTTCTTTGAACTGCACTTTCGTGTACTCGCTCGTCTCGCCGTCACTCCCTTGATCTACCCAGACACCCCTCTTCCCATCGATTTCGAATCATTCTTCCTCCTTCCTCGTCCCTTCCTCGTGCGTTTTTGTTGCTCTCTTAACTTGC